>CAWUHX010000328.1:0-289849 GCA_963922205.1 Romanomermis culicivorax
TGGAAAATTCCAATTTTTGTGTTAATTTGAATGTTTATACTTAAAATTGGAAACTTTTAACCATTCTTTCTTGTTCAAAGTTAATTTATTTTTCAAGTGTAAATTGGGTCGTTTTACATGGAAAATTTTGAGTGTAAACTAGAATTTTTTACACTAAAAATTGTAATATGTTACAGCGGGAAATTGGAACTTTACATTTTAAAATGTGTAAATATTGTTTACAAAAAAAAGTAAATTTTCATTTCGAAAATTGTAAACTAACTTGTGATATTTTTCGTCGTTTTTCGGAGTGTAAAGTTAAGTATCAAAAGTAATACGCTTTTCACGGTGTAAACTTGACTTTTTACACTGAAAATTGAGGATTGAAATTTTTTCGGAGTAAAATCGATTTGTTTACGCTGCGAAATTCGAAATTCCAAACTTGAAATGTAAAGTTGAATTTTGGGATGTAAACCTGGAATTTTTTATTTTTGTGTAAAGTTGAACAAAAAGCAACACATTTTTTGCTATTCAAAGTGTAAAACTAACTTTTTTACACTAAGCAACTCGAGATTATATTTTTTCAAGGTAAAATCGAGCTGTTTACACTGGAAAAACAAATCATTTTTTTTAAAAATGTAAAGTCAAATTCCTGCTGTAAACCTACGAACTTTACAATTTTTTTGTAAAGTCAAATTTTTACACACTAAAAAATGGAGATGTTCCTCTATTTTTGTTGTTAAAAGTTGATATTTTGTTTGAGTGTAAGGTTGAATTTTCTGGTGTAAATATGAAAATTTTCCACATTTTGTGTAAAGTCGAATTTAACAATAAAAATTGGAGATTTTCCACAATTTTTGTGGTTAAAAGTACATTTTTTTCAGGTGTAAACTTGATCGTTTCCCATTGGAATATTGACATTTTGGTGTAGTGTAAAGTTGAATTTTCTGGTATAAAATATGACAAGTTTACAATTTTTCTGTAAAGTCAAATTTTTACACTAAAAATTGGAGATTTTCCTCTATTTTTGTTGTTAAAAGTTAATATTTTGTTTGAGTGTAAGGTTGAATTTTCTGGTGTAAATATGAAAATTTTCCATATTTTGTGTAAAGTCGAATTTAACAATAAAAATTGGAGATTTTTTACAATTTTTGTGGTTAAAAGTACATTTTTTTCAGGTGTAAACTTGATCGTTTCCCATTGGAATTTTGAAATTTTGTTGTAGTGTAAAGTTGAATTTTCTGGTATAAATATGACAAGTTTACAATTTTTCTGTAAAGACAAATTTTTACACTAAAAATTGGAGATGTTCCTCTATTTTTGTTGTTGAAAGTTGATATTTCGTTTGAGTGTAAGGTTGAATTTTCTGGTGTAAATATGAAAATTTTCCATATTTTGTGTAAAGTCGAATTTAACAATAAAAATTAGAGATTTTTCACAATTTTTGTGGTTTAAAGTACATTTTTTTCAGGTGTAAACTTGATCGTTTCCCATTGGAATTTTGAAATTTTGGTTGTAGTGTAAAGTTGAATTTTCTGGTATAAAATATGACAAGTTGACAATTTTTCCTAAATTTTGGTTGTTAAAATTACGTTTATTCAAGTGTAAAATTCATCGTTTTTTATACGAAAAGTTGAAATTTTCTTTGAGTGTAAAGTTGATTTTTCTGGTGTAAATAAAAAATTTTTGGTGTGAAGCCGAATTTTACATTGAAATTTTTTACTTTTTTTGCTGTAAAATTCATCGTTTCCCATGGGAATGGTTTAAAATTCAATTGTAGTGTAAAGTTACATTTCTCTAGTTTAAAGTGCAACACACTGTAGAAACTTGAAATTTGGAAATGTGTAAAATTTGTTTGTTTACAAATAAAAAAGTGTAAAGTGGAACAAATGTCAAAAATTTTATGTTCCAAGGTGTAAAGTTGACTTGTTTCCACACTTGGAAATTGAAGAAATTCATCTTTCACACGGGAAAGTAGAAATGTTGCTAGAGTGTAAAGTTGAATTTTCAGGCGTAAACCTGGGAAATTTTCTTTCTTTTTGTGTAAAGTTGAATTTTACACTAAAAATTGGAGATTTCTCACCTTTTTAGTTGTCGAAATTACATTTTTCTGGTGTAAAATTAATCGTTTCCTACGGCAAATTTTAAATTTTGATTGGGTGTAAAGTGGAATTTTCTGGTCTAAATATAAAAATTCAAATTTTTTTTGTGTAAAGCGAAGGTTTACAATAATAATCGAAGATTTTTCGCCATGTTTCTTGTTTAAAGGACATTTTTCAGGTGTAAAATAGATGGTTTTCCATGCAAAAAGTTGGAATTTCGTTAGAATGTAAAGTTGAATTTTCCGGTTTAAATATGAAAATTTTCTTTTTTTTGTGTAAAGTCGAACGTTTACACTAAAAATTTGAGATTTTCCAATATTTTTGTTGTTAAAAGTACATTTTTCAGGTGTAAAATTGACCGTTTCCATTGGGAAATTAAAATTTTTGTTCAAGTGTAATGTTGAATTTTTTGGTGTAAATATGCAAAATTTCTACTGTTTTGTGTAAAGTCCAAAATTCACTAAAAAGTGGAGAGTTTTCACTATTTTCGTTTTGAAAAGGTGAATTTTTTTTGGATAGAAGGTTGAAATTTTATTTGGAGTGTAAAGTTGAATTTTTTGGAGTGTAAAGTTGAATTTTCTGGTGTTAATAGGAAAAATTTTCACCTTTGTATAAATTCCATGTGTAAACTTATTGTAGTTCAAAAATTTCAAAAATAAATCTACAGAGAAAAATTTGAATTTTCATTTTTTGAAATTTTAAAATTTACATTTGTTAAAATACTTTACACTATTTTTGAGAGTGTAAAGTTGGAAAAGATAATAGTGCAAAGCTGAAAGTTTTATCGTTTTTGGAGATAAAAATTTTGTGTTTACACTGTGAAATTCAAATTTTTAAACTTGAATGTTCTGGTGTAAATTGAGTAAATTTTTTATTTCCAAAGTGTAAACTGATTTTTCTAGAATAAACAGTTGAAGATTTGCCATCAAACTGAAATAGAATTTTGGTGTAAAAATGGTGCAAAATAGAATTCAATGCTGTAGATATGCAAAATTTCTACTTTTTTGGAGTGTAAAGTGTAAATTTTTTACACCGAGAAGTTGGAGTGTTAAACTGAATTTTCTGGTGTAAATATGGAAAATTCTCATTTTCTGAAGTTTAAAGTGTAATGTATACAGTAAAACTGGGAGATTTCAATTTTTCCAATTTTTCAAGTGTAAAGACTATGTTATCCTCACGGAAATGTTGAACTCATTTTTTCAAAGTTTAAACTTGAATTCTTCACTGTAAAGGTAAGTGTAAAGTTTACTTTTTTTCGTATTGGAGAAGTGTAAACTTTAATCGTTGATGAATTATTTTTTTTCATTTATTTATATTTATTTATATTGGTTTACGTTTTTTGTTCATTTGTTTTTATTTGTATTTATTTCTATTTATTTCTATTTATTTCTATTTAATTTTTTCATATTTATTTATTCTGTTTATTCTAATTTAATTTCACTTATTTTTATTTATTTTCATATATTTTTATCTATTTTCATTTTATTTATATTCTATTTATATTTATTTATATTTATTTATATTTATTTATATTTATTTATATTTATTTATATTTATTTATATTTTATTTATATTTATTTATATTTATTTATATTTATTTATATTGATTTATATTTATTTACATTTATTGATATTTATTTATTTTTATCCATATTTATTTACATTTATTTGTATTTATTTATATTGATTTATATTTATTTACATTTATTGATATTTATTTATTTTTATTTATATTTATTTACATTTATTTGTATTTATTTATATTGGTTTACGTTTTTTGTTTATTTGTTTTTATTTGTATTCATTTCTATTTATTTTATTTATTTTCATACATTTTTATTAATTTTTTATTTACTTTCATTTTTTTTATTTATTTTTATTCATTTTGATACCCTCTTTTAATTTATTTCTATTTATATTTATTTATTTATATTTATATTGGTTTACGTTTTTTGTATTCATTTCTATTATTTTTTTATTTATTTTCATATATTTTTATTCACTTTCATTTATTTTTCTTTATTTCTATTTATTTTTATTTATTTTCATTTATGTTCATCTATTTTTATTTGTTTTCATTTATTTTCATTTATGTTTATTAATGTCAATTTTTTAAAGCTATGCTTAGTTTTATTTATTTATATTTATTTATATTTATTTATATTGGTTTACGTTTTTTCTTTATTTGTTTTTATTTGTATTCATTTCTATCAATTTTTATTTATTTTAATATATATTTTTATTTATTTTTATTTATTTTAATACACTTTTATTTATTTATATTAATTTTTATTCATTTATATTAATTTTTATTCATTTATATTTATTTATTTTTATTTATTTTATTTATATTTATTTTCATCCATTTTATTTTTTTTAAATTTATTTTCATTTATTTTTATTAATCTTAATTTTTTGAGGCTATACTTATTTTTTATTTATTTATATTAATTTATATTAAAATTTTTCATATTTATTTATTTAGTTCATTTCGATTTAATCTCATTTTTTATTTTCATTCATTTTTACTTATTTTTATTTTATTTATATTTATTTATAGTTATTTATATTATTTTAATGAATTTATTTTTAAATATATTTATTTATATTATTTTAATGAATTTATTTTTAAATATATTTATTATTTATTATTTAGTTTTATTTTATTTCGTTTTATTCATTTTATTCATTTTCATTTTTTTTCATTTTATTTTATTTTATTTTATTTATTTTATTTTATTTTATTTATTTTATTTTATTTTGTTAATTTTTTATTTTATTTTGTTGATTTTTCATTTTATTTTATGTTATTTTATTTTATGTTATTTTATTTAACTCAATTTTTAATTTAATTCATTTTAATTTAATTTAATTTAATTTAATTTAATTTAATTTAATTTAATTTTTTTAATTTAATTTAATTTAATTTAATTTAATTTAATTTAATTTAATTTAATTTAATTTAATTTTAATTTAATTTAATTTAATTTAATTTAATTTAATTTAATTTAATTTAAATTTAATTATTTAATTTAATTTAATTTAATTTAATTTAATTTAATTTAATTTAATTTAATTTAATTTAATTTAATTTAATTTAATTTAATTTAATTTAATTTAATTCAATTACAGGTATCGATTAATTATGATTCCATATTTCTTTATTCTATTTATCATCGTAAAATTTGCTTTTTCGGCTCCGAGTATGTTTCCGCATCGGGCGAATTCGCGTTACATTCACGAAATGCCCGATCATCAACAAAAAAATATTCGAAATTTGTTCGACGAAGGCTTTGAAAATTTATTTTACAAACGTAAGTTTTGACATGGAGAAGCAATTTTTTTCGTTATCCAATGGCGTAGGCTTAAAAGTTCTGGTTCGGATGTGACTCCTCCTTCTAATGGGTGGAGCTAATGTGGGTGGAGCAAATGTGGGTGGGGCTAACGTGGGCGGAATAAATGTGGGTGGAGCTAATGTAGGTGATGCAAATGTGGGTGGAGCTAATGTAGGCGGAGTTGATGTAGGTGGAGCTAATTCAGGTGGAGTGAATGTGGGTGGAGCTAATGGAGGCCAGGCCAATGTGGGAGGAGCTCAACTAGGCAAGGGAGGAAGGCATACACGAAGGAGGAAGGCATACACGAGCGAAGGTGGAGCCAAGTGAGGGTGGAGCCAAGTGGGGGCAGAGCCAAGTGAGGGTGGAGCCAAGTGAGAGTGTGCCAGTCAACTGAGGGCAGAGCCAAGTGAGCTTGGAGCCGAGTGAAGGCGGAGCCAAGTGGGGGCGGAGCCAAGTGAGGGCGGAGTCAAAAATGAGATTTCTTAACCAATGAAATTTCTTCTTTTTTTCCCAGCGCCAGTTAAACAAGTACGATCGCGTAATTCCGATGGTAAATCATTCGAAAGACAATATTATTAAATTGAAGATGAAAAGTGATCTATTCAATATATTGAATTTTTTCCCACAAGTCGATTGTTACAGTAAGACTTGAAATGTTGAATATATTTAACTTGCTTATTGAGAAAAATTCAATTGAGACCCGAAAGCTGCATGAATCTGACATATTCAGCGCTGAGGAAGCTGCGTTGAGTGCACATGGGACTTTGCGATTCCTTGGGGCGATATTGTCTTTTTCGGTAATTTGAACAACATGTATGCACTTGTGTCATTTTGTCGCAGCGTTCGAATCATCTACTGTAGCTAATTTGATCACCCGAAAGTCGCAAAAACCGCGCCTTGCTGTTTTTCGCCGTTTTTTCTCCAAGGAAAAAATCTTAGAATGTGGAAAAAATTTTAGGCATGGTTTTCGTATTATTATAGAATAAAATTTTTGGGAGTTCAACGCCGAAAAGATGCGTTTCGGTGAACTCTAGAACGTTGAAATGACGAAATTTTACGGCGCTCAGCGTCAATTTTTCAAAATTTTTCCCCTAATTTTACCCGAGTTTGTTTTTTTCGGCGTAAAAATTCTCATTATTTTGACAAATATAGCGCCGCAAATGTATTTTGACATTTAGAAACGTTGGAAAAATCAAATTTTCGAACATTTTTTTCTAAATTTTCCGTCGCTTAAGCTTCAATTTTTCAAAAAATTTTCCCCAATTTTCTCGGAGTTTGTTTTTTTCGGCGCAAAAATTCTCATTTTTTTGACAAACATAGCGCCGGAAAGTGTAATTTGACATTCTTAAACGCTGGAAAAGTGAATTTTTCGAACATTTTTTTCTAAATTTTCCATTCAAAAATCCTAGATTCACAATTTTCGAACCAAAAAAAACGGTTTAAATTTTTTTTCGCAGATTTATTTGTAGATCCGAATCGCTAGAATTTTAATCAGTTTAAATAATGTTGAAACGTCGCAGCGGAAATATGGGATTTAAAGTTCCGGTGAGAAATTAGAAAATTTACCAGCAAAAAATTCAAATTAAAGCTTTAAATTCAAAAATTTTAAATTTTGAAATTTTAGGTCAAAATTGAAATTTCAATTAATTAACCAATTTTCTTGTCTATTTAATCATTTTTTTCTAGTTTAAAAAAGATAAATTGGCCTCGTCCGATGTAGAAAAACCCGAATCGAACGCCGAAACAATAAACGACGAACTAAAATTAAAAAATGAAATCAAAATTTTAAAATCTAAAGACGAAGAATTGAATAACGAAATTTTAAAATTGAAAAATGAGTAAGAGATTAAAAAAAACCATTGCGGAGAGAGAATTAGCATAGATTTGATGATTGGTCGAAAAAAATTATCGATTTTGGAATTACGTTTTTTCCGACCAATCAAATCCATGATTGAAATTTTTTCGACCAATCAAATCCATGATTGAAATTTTTTCGACCAATCGAATCGAGGCTAGCGCTCTCTCCACAATTTTCTTCAAAATTTTGCCCAATTTTTTTCAAGAGGATATTCGACGGATAAATTATCGGAATTTATCGACAAATTACACGAATATAACGATTTAAAAGACGCCGGCCTTATAATTTTCGGCCAATTAGGTTATTTTTTAATCTAATTTTAAATTTTTAATTAAATTTTAAATTTTTGAAGCCACGTTGGAAAATTTGCCCATTAAAGCTTTGTACGAAAAATACGGTTTAAATTTAGATGATTAAAAGTTTAGTTAGGTAGGTAAGGTAGGTATTCGTTGCTCAAATTTTGAAAAAGTTATAGTAGTGGGCGGAGCTAATGTGGGAGGAGGAGGAGTCAATGTAGGCGGGCCCAAACAAGGGCTGGATTTAGGTGGAGCCGAGACCAAGCATTACAGAGCGAGAAAATTGTCGTTCAATTTGATTGGTCGAAAAAATTTACAGGCCAGTGTGGGCGGAGCTAGGTCAAGGTGGAGCCTGTGTAGGCGGAGCCGAGTGAGGGCGGAGTCAAGTGTAGGCAACGCTAAGTGATTTGCTGATTTAAATTGGACCCTCGTGGCTCGTAGGCGGAGCTAGTTAGGGCGGGAATTCATGGCATTTTTTCAATTTTTTGCGATTTTTATGTTTTTTTAATTTTATCCATATCCTATACTACTTAATTCCTTTTTATTCAACCGCGAATAGCTCAGTTGGTAGAGCGGAGGACTGTAGAACTGGTATAGATATCCTTAGGTCGCTGGTTCAAATCCGGCTTCGCGGAATTTTTTTTTTTAATTTTTTTTGTCTCTTAGATTCCGATAAGTTGGATGGAAATGTTTTCGCAATTGTGATAAATTATGAATTAATGTTACATTAATTAATGGTGTAAATAATTGGTTAAAACTTTTTGTTTTCGTTCTTTCAGTAAAATTTGCTTTAAAATTATGCAAATATGTGGTTTAAAGTGTATGCAAATCAGAAAAACTAAATTTTAGTCGCTTTAGTGTAAAATATTGCCGCAGTTTTACAGATTTTTTGGTGATTTTCCAACAATTTTACACTTTTTTGACAAGTTTAGAATTTTTTGGTCAACCTTTCAGCAATTTTACACTTTTTTGATAACCTTTTCGACAATTTTTGTTAAATTTTCGAGAATTTCTTAGGCAGCTTTACAACAAATTTTCAGCAATTTTACAGCCTACACAACTTTTTTAGTAATTTTCAAAAATTTCTCACTTTTTTGGCAACATTTTCCACAATTTTCGACGATTTCCGACTATTTTTGTCCATTTTTGTTAAATTTCCGGATTTTTTGAACTTTGCAACATTTTGACCACTTTACAATCTTTTGGCAGCTTTACTACTTTTTCTGGTAATTTTCGAACCACTTTACAATTTAACAGTTTTTTGGCAGTTTTTAAAACAATTTTACACTTTTTTGAACAATTTTCGACAATTTTACCTTTTGAAATTTTCCAACAATTTTACACTTTTTGAAACAATTTTCTGCATTTTTCAACTGTTTCCGTCAATTTATTTCAAGTTTTCGGGGAGTTTCTTGGCCACTTTACAACTTTTTCAGCAAATTTGAAGTTTTTTAGCAACTTTACAAATTTTCGCAGCTTCACAACTTTTTTTGGCATTCTTTCAACAACTTTACACTATTTCGACAATTTTTACAACTTTACAATTTTTTGACATAAAGATTATTGTATATAGTAAGAAAAACTCATTTTTGTATTTTTAATGTAAAATATTGTCCTAGTTTTACAACTTTTTTTGGTAATTTTTCAACAATTTTACACTTTTTTTACAAGTTTAGAGTTTTTTGGTTAATCTTTCAACAGTTTTAGACTTTTTTCGACAATTTTCATTATTTTTGTAAAATTTCCGAGAATTTTTTAGGCAGCTTTACAACAAATTTTTAGCAATTTTACAGCTTTCCAATTTTTTTTTTGGTAATTTTCTAAAATTTCGCACTTTTTTCGCTACATTTTTCGGAGACTGTTCAAATACTTTACACTTTTTTGGCAACATTTTACACCATTTTCGACATTTTCCAACTAATTTTGTTCAATTTTGTTAAATTTTCGTATTTTTTGCAACATTTTGGCCACTTTACAATCTTTGGGGAACTTTACTACTTTTTTTGGTAATTTTTGACATTTTTCGACAATTTTACAATTTTTTGAAATTTTCCAACAACTTTACACTTTTTTAAACAACCTTTTTCACGATTTTCGGCATATTTCAACTATTTTCGTCAATTTATTTTAAGTTTTCGGGAACATTCTTGGCAACTTTGCAACTTTTTCAGCAAACTTGACGCTCAGCTTACACTTTTTCAACAACTTTACACTTTTTCGACAATTTTACAACTTCACAATTTTTTTGTATATAGATTGATGTAAACTATAGTAAGAAAAACTTGGTTTTGTATTTTTAGTGTAAAATATTGTCGCAGTTTTACAACTTTTTTTGGTAATTTAACAATTTAACCATTTTTTTGACCGCAGTTTTCGACCAATTTTCAGCAACTTGAGAACTTTTTGGCAGCAGTGTACACGTTTTTTGGGTTTTTTGGTCATTTTTATTAACTCCCCACTTTTTTGAAAATTTTTTTGAGAGCTTTACAACTATCTGGCAATTTTTTGACAACTTTACACTTCTTGAACAATAATTGACATTTCGTCAAATTTTGGGCAACTTTACAACATTGTTGTAAATTTTACACATTTTTGAGCAACTTTACACTTTTTTCGGCATCTCCCAGCAACCCTTGAAGCTCTTTAGCAGCTTTATAACTTTTTGCAGCTTTACAATTTTTGACACTTTAATGACAACTTTACACTTTTTTGACAACTTTTCGAAAATTTTCCACAACTTTACAATTTTTGGCAACTTTTCAACAGCTTTACGTTTTTTGGCAACTTTACAACTTTTTGGCAGTTTTACAACTATTTTGGAAACTTTTAGTCGCTTTACAATTCTTTCGGTTTTTTTTCAACGAATTTTTTATAACTTTGCAATCTTGGGCAGATTTACAAGTTTTTTGGTAATTTTTATTAACTTTACACCTTTTCGATAACTTTTCGGGCAGTTTTTGGCATTTTTCAGCTATCTTTGTGAATTGTTGTTGATTTTTCGTCAACTTTTTTGGCAATTTCACAATATTGTAGCAACTTTACAATTTTTGGACAGATTTACAAGTTTTTTGGTAATTTTTTTAACAATCTTACACTTTTTTGACATTTTTTCGATGGATTTTGACAACTTGACAACTTTTCAACAACTTTACATTTGGTAGACAAGTTTACATTTTTTGGAAAATTTTTCAACAACTTTACACTTTTTGACATTTTTTCCTGCAATTTTGTGAATTTTTCAACTTTTGTTGTTAAATTCTCGGGAACTTTTTGCAATTTTAGAACTGTTCGACAACTTTATCGATAATTTTCGGCAATTTTGACACTTTTTTTTATCAAGTTTTCAAAACTTTTTGCCTGCTTTACAACTTTTTGGGAATTTTACACTTTTTTGACAATGTTCTCCAGAATTCTCGGTATTTTTTCTACTATTTTTGGTGAATTTTTGGGAAATTTCTTTTCAACTTTACAACATTTTGCCAAGTTTACACCTTGACGGCAGCTTTTTGGCAACTTTACATCTTTTTGCCAGTTTTACAACTTTTTTCGAAGTTTCGAACAAATTTCTAGCAAGTTTACAACTTTCTTGGTAATTTTTTTTTGCGATTTTACACTTTTCGACAATTTTTTCGACAACTTTTGTCTATTTAACAGTTTTATTGTAGTTTTCCAACAATTTTATCGATAATTTTCGGCATTTTCCAACTTTTTTTCGTCAATTTTTGTTGAATTTTCGGTAAATATTTTGAACAACTTCACATTCTTTCGACAATTTCGTCGGAAATTCTCAGCAATTTTGAAGCTTTTTGGCAACTTTACATTTTTTTTGCAGCTTTACAACTTTTTCAGCACTTTTTTGACAACTTAACAATTTTTCTGCCATCTCTTGATCAACATTATACTGTTTTGTAAGTTTTCGACCATATTTGACAACTTTATATTTTTTGGAAAATTTTCAACAACCTTACAACTTTTTCGCAACTTTTCATCAACTTTACATTCTATGGGCAGCTTTTCAACAATTTTTAACAACTTTACATTTTTTGGAAATTTTTCGACAACTTTACAACTTTTTTGACAATTTTTCAACAACTTTACAACTTTTTTGACAATTTTTCAACAACTTTACAACTTTTTTGACAATTTTTCAACAACTTTACAACTTTTTTGACAATTTTTCAACAACTTTACAACTTTTTTGCAACTTTTTATCAACTTTACATTTTATGGGCAGCTTTTCAACAATTTTTCGACAACTTTACAACTTTTTCGCAACTTTTCATCAACTTTACATTCTATGGGCAGCTTTTCAACAATTTTTAACAACTTTACATTTTTTGGAAATTTTTCGACAACTTTACAACTTTTTTGACAATTTTTCAACAACTTTACAACTTTTTTGACAATTTTTCAACAACTTTACAACTTTTTTGACAATTTTTCAACAACTTTACAACTTTTTTGACAATTTTTCAACAACTTTACAACTTTTTTGCAACTTTTTATCAACTTTACATTTTATGGGCAGCTTTTCAACAATTTTTCGACAACTTTACAACTTTTTCGCAACTTTTCATCAACTTTACATTCTATGGGCAGCTTTTCAACAATTTTTAACAACTTTACATTTTTTGGAAATTTTTCGACAACTTTACAACTTTTTTGACAATTTTTCAACAACTTTACAACTTTTTTGACAATTTTTCAACAACTTTACAACTTTTTTGACAATTTTTCAACAACTTTACAACTTTTTTGCAACTTTTTATCAACTTTACATTTTATGGGCAGCTTTTCAACAATTTTTCGACAACTTTACAACTTTTTCGCAACTTTTCATCAACTTTACATTCTATGGGCAGCTTTTCAACAATTTTTAACAACTTTACATTTTTTGGAAATTTTTCGACAACTTTACAACTTTTTTGACAATTTTTCAACAACTTTACAACTTTTTTGACAATTTTTCAACAACTTTACAACTTTTTTGCAACTTTTTATCAACTTTACATTTTATAGGCAGCTTTTCAACAATTTTTCGACAACTTTACAACTTTTTTGACAATTTTTCAACAACTTTACAACTTTTTTGACAATTTTTCAATTACTTTACAATTTTTTTGCAACTTTTTATCAACTTTACATTTTATGGGCAGCTTTTCAACAATTTTTCGACAGCTTTACAACTTTTTTGACAACTTTTCAACAACTTTACAACTTTTTTGACAATTTTTCAATTACTTTACAATTTTTTTGCAACGTTTCATCAACTTTACATTTTATGGGCAGCTTTTCAACAATTTTTCGACAGCTTTACAACTTTTTTGACAACTTTTCAACAACTTTACAACTTTTTTGACAATTTTTCAATTACTTTACAATTTTTTTGCAACGTTTCATCAACTTTACATTTTATGGGCAGCTTTTCAACAATTTTTAACAACTTTACATTTTTTGGAAATTTTTCAACAACTTTACAACTTTTTTGACAATTTTCCAATTACTTTACAATTTTTTTGCAACTTTTTATCAACTTTACATTTTATGGGCAGCTTTTCAACAATTTTTCGACAACTTTACAACTTTTTTGACAATTTTTCAACAACTTTACAATTTTTTTGACAATTTTTCAATTACTTTACAATTTTTTTGCAACTTTTTATCAACTTTACATTTTATGGGCAGCTTTTCAACAATTTTTCGACAACTTTACAACTTTTTTGACAATTTTTCAACAACTTTACAATTTTTTTGACAATTTTTCAATTACTTTACAATTTTTTTGCAACTTTTTATCAACTTTACATTTTATGGGCAGCTTTTCAACAATTTTTCGACAACTTTACAACTTTTTTGACAATTTTTCAACAACTTTACAATTTTTTTGACAATTTTTCAATTACTTTACAATTTTTTTGCAACTTTTTATCAACTTTACATTTTATGGGCAGCTTTTCAACAATTTTTCGACAACTTTACAACTTTTTTGACAATTTTTTAACAACTTTACAACTTTTTTGACAATTTTTCAATTACTTCACAATTTTTTTGCAACTTTTTATCAACTTTACATTTTATGGGCAGCTTTTCAACAATTTTTCGACAGCTTTACAACTTTTTTGACAATTTTTCAACAACTTTACAACTTTTTTGACAATTTTTCAATTACTTTACAATTTTTTTGCAACGTTTCATCAACTTTACATTTTATGGGCAGCTTTTCAACAATTTTTAACAACTTTACATTTTTTGGAAATTTTTCGACAACTTTACTACTTTTTTGACAATTTTTCAACAACTTTACAACTTTTTTGACAACTTTTCGAAAATTTTCCACAACTTTACAACTTTTTTGACAATTTTTCAACAACTTTACAACTTTTTTGACAACTTTTCGAAAATTTTCCACAACTTTACAACTTTTTTGACAATTTTTCAACAACTTTACAACTTTTTTGACAATTTTTCAATTACTTTACAATTTTTTTGCAACTTTTTATCAACTTTACATTTTATGGGCAGCTTTTCAACAATTTTTCGACAGCTTTACAACTTTTTTGACAATTTTTCAACAACTTTACAACTTTTTTGACAATTTTTCAATTACTTTACAATTTTTTTGCAACGTTTCATCTACTTTACATTTTATGGGCAGCTTTTCAACAATTTTTAACAACTTTACATTTTTTGGAAGTTTTTCAACAACTTTACAACTTTTTTGACAATTTTTCAATAACTTTACAACTTTTTTGCAACTTCTCATCAACATTACATTGTATGGGCAGCTTCTCAACAATTTTTCGACAACTTTACAACTTTTTTGACAATTTTTCAATTACTTTACAATTTTTTTTGCAACTTTTTATCAACTTTACATTTTATGGGCAGCTTTTCAACAATTTTTCGACAACTTTACAACTTTTTTGACAATTTTTCAACAACTTTACAACTTTTTTGCAACTTTTTATCAACTTTACATTTTATGGTCAGCTTTTCAACAATTTTTGACAACTTTACATTTTTAATAATTTTTAAAACAACTTTACGAGTTTTTTGCAATTTTTCGACAACTTTACACTCTATAGACAGCTGTTCGATATTTTTTGACAACTTTACATTTTTCGGAATTTTTTCAACAACTTTACAAGTTTTTCGCAATTTTTCGACAACTTTACACTTTATAGACAGCTTTTTGACAATTTTGGACAACTTTACATTTCTTGGAAACTTTTCAACAACTTCACAACTTTTTTGCAATTTTTCGACAACTTTACACTTTTTTACTTTTTTTCAGCAATTTTGGGTTTTTTATATTTGTTTTAAATTTTTGGGGAACTTTTTTGGCAGGTTCAGAAGATTTTGACAACTTTCTAGTAAATTCACAATTTTTTGACAACTTTTTAGTAACTTTACAACTTTTTTTGGCAGATTTCAGCAATTGTAAAGCTTTTTATCAACTTTACAAATTTTTGTAGCTCTACGTTAATATTTTTAAAACTTTCCAACAAATTTTTGGCGACTTTACAATTTTTTAGCAGCTTTACAATTTTTTGCCAATTTTTCAATAACTTTACAACTTTTTACAATTTTTTGAAAATTCTAATGATTAGCCGAAAATCATCAAAAATAACATAAAATTGTTTAGAATTTACATATCTATGTCATTTTTCCAAAATGATTCGCAAGTGGATACCGGACCGTATACGTGCGGACCATTTCTACTGGTTACTGTAGCATGGATTTGGTTGTCAAATTGGTGGTGCTCTCTCATTTTAATTTTGGCCTATTTTTACCTCATACTTGGTGTTTGAGCGCATTTTTCGTCTACTTTTTAGCAACTTTACAACTTTTTGTAAACTTTAAATTTTTTTGTCAGCAGTTTTTAAGCAAGTTTACACTTTTTTGACCAATTTCTTGGGAAATTTACAAGTGTTTCGTCACTTTTTGAAAAAATTTTTTCAAAAATTTTTAAATTTTTTCAAAAATTTTTAAATTTTTTCAGCAATTTTTCAAAATTTATAAACAACTTTACAATTTTTGGAAAATTTCAGTAACTTTACAATCTCACGTAAGTGAGATTTAGAAGGCCTAAAATTGTCAAAAATTGACTAACATTTAGAAATCTGTGTCAATTTTTGGAGTGATTCGCAAGTGCATACCAGACCGTTCATCTGTGGACCATTTCTACCAGTTACTGTAGCATGGATTTTAAGTTGAGTAAATTACCAATTTCTGGGCATTTAATGATGATTTTTGGCATTTTTTAGCCTTTTTTGACAACTTTTTTGAAAATTTTACAATTTTTTTTCGGTAATTTTTCGCAATTTCTAGACAACTTTGCAACTTTTGAAAAATTTTAGTGACTCTAAAATCTTACATAAATGCAATTTATTTGGTGGAAAATTGAAAAAAATTGTTGAAAAAACCCAAAATTGTCTTCCATATTTAAATCCCTGTCAATTTTTAGAGTGATTCGCAAGTGGATATCAGTCCGTCCATGGGTGGACCATTTCTAGCAGTTACTGTAGCCTCGAATTGGTGGCGCAACTACTTGTGCTCCTCACCTCATTTCTTATACTTATTCTCAACTATACTTTGTTAAATGAACGAGCTAATTTTAAATTGTAAATTATCAATTTCTGAACATTTAATGACAATTTTCAGCATTTTTTGACAACTTTTGTTAAAATTTTACAATTTTTTCAGCTATTTTTCGCAATTTGAATTAAAAGAAATATAAGATACATAACACGTATAACATATATAGGGTATATAACATAGATAACATGCATAACATATTCAATGAATATAATGTATATAAAATATATAACATACATAACATATATAACATATATAATATACATAACATATATAATATACATAACATATATAATATATGTATAATATACTTAACAAATATAACGTATATAACATACAAAGATGTATAACATATGTAACACATATATGTATATAACATACATAACATATACCATATTTAACATACATAACATATATAGGGTATATAACATACATAACATATATAACATAGATAACGTATATAACATATTTAACGAATATAATCTATATAACATATATAACATACATAACATATACAGGGTGTATAACATACATAAAATATATAGGGTATATAATATAGATAACATATATAACATATATAACATAGATAACATATATAACATATATACCATATATAACATATATGACATATATAACATATATAACATAACATATATAACATATATAACATATATACCGTATATAACATATATAACATATATAGCATATACAACATAGATAACATATATAACATAGATAACATATATAACATAGATAACATATATACCATATATAACATATATAACATATATAACATATATACGATATATAACATATATAACATACATAACATATATGGGGTATACAACATAGATAACATATATAATATATGTATAACATATATAACATATATAACATAGATAACGTATATAACATATTTAACGAATATAATCTATATAACATATATAACATACATAGCATATACAGGGTGTATAACATACATAAAACATATAGGGTATATAATATAGATAACAAATATAACATCAATAACATATATAACATATATAACATAGATAACATATATAACATAGATAACATATATACCATATATAACATATATAACATATATAACATATATGTTATATATAACATATATAACATACATAACATATATGGCGTATACAACATAGATAACATATATAATATATATAACATATATAACATATATAACATATATAACATAGATAACGTATATAACATATTTAACGAATATAATCTATATAACATATATAACATACATAGCATATACAGGGTGTATAACATACATAAAACATATAGGGTATATAATATAGATAACAAATATAACATCAATAACATATATAACATATATAACATAGATAACATATATAACATAGATAACATATATACCATATATAACATATATAACATATATAACATATATACGATATATAACATATATAACATACATAACATATATGGCGTATACAACATAGATAACATATATAACATATATAACATATATAACATATATAACATAACATATATAACATATATAACATATATACCGTATATAACATATATAACATATATAGCGTATACAACATAGATAACACATATAACATAGATAACATATATAACATAGATAACATATATACCATATATAACATATATAACATATATAACATATATACGATATATAACATATATAACATACATAACATATATGGCGTATACAACATAGATAACATATATAACATATATAACATATATAACATATATAACATATATACCATATATAACATATATAACATATATAACATATATACCATATATAGCATATATGACATATATAACATAACATATATAACATATATAACATACATAACATATATACCGTAAATAACATATATAACATATATAGCGTATACAACATAGATAACATATATAACATATATAACATAGATAACATATATAACATAGATAACATAGATAACATAGATAACATATATAACATATATAACATATATAACATATATAACATATATAACATATATAACATATATAACATATATAACATATATAACATATATAACATATATAACATATATAGCGTATACAACATAGATAACATATATAACATAGATAACATAGATAACATATATAACATATATAACATATATGACATATATAACTTATATAACATAACATATATAACATATATAACATATATAACATAACATATATAACATATATAACATAACATATATAACATATATAACATATATACTGTATATAACATATATAACATATATAGCGTATACAACATAGATAACATATATAACATAGATAACATATATAACATAGATATAATATATACCATATATAACATATATAACATATATAACATATATACGATATATAACATATATAGCATACATAACATATATGGCGTATACAACATAGATAACATATATAACATATATAACATATATAACCTATATAACATATATACCATATATAACATATATAACATATACAACATATATAACGTAGACAACATATATATTATACATAACATGTATAATATATATAAGACATATAAGGCACATGGCACCCTACAGAGATGTTTGGACGCCCCTGTTTTTTGTTTTGATATTATTTGTTATGCTTAGTCGGCAAGTTTACGCTAGCCTAATCTATGATAAGGCGACACTATAAACTGTTATCACATTTACTTTCGAAAGAAATATTTTATCAAACTGCTACTATGTTTATCCATATATTCTTACCAACTTTTCTTTTCTTGTCGTTCATCAACAATGTACAATCCATATCTTGTTGCAATACGCCTTATCCGGACGTCAAAATTTGGATCTCAGTTTCGGCTGCCGGGGTCGTCAACTACACTTTTTACGATATAATGGGCCAAATGAGGAAAATGTGGGCTTACGAAGTCGACGATACGGCTACCATTTTGAAAGATCGTAAAATTTTCCAAGCCGATATAAGGTCGTTATTATGCCCCCCGGGTTACGCAACCGAAAGCCCGTACCATCAAGAAATGACTAGGTCGTGGCCTCGATGCAATATGTTGTGTTTGCAAAATAAGGCAAGTTTCAAACCCGATAAATGGTATGTCGTATGTCGGCAAAATTCGTGTCAGTCGTGCAATTTGGATAAGATGAAAAATACGGTAATTTTTTTAGACTATTTTCATATGTTATAACATGGCGTATGTTATAACATGGAATTTGTAATAACGTGGTATATCTTTAACATGAGACATATACCAACATGGTACATGTTATATCATGATATATGCTTTGGATAGGTCACAAAATTGGATGTTCAATAATATGGGATATGTTATAATGTGTGATATGTTTTAAGATAGTATATGTTATAGCATGTAATATGTAATAAGATGGTATATCTTATAACATGGGATATTTAATAATATAGCATATGTTATAAGATTGGATACGTAATAACATGGAACATGGTTAAGCAAGGTATATATTGGAATATATTATATTGTTTGATATAGTAAAACATGATATACGTGTTATAACATAGGACATGTAATAACATGGTATATGTTGCACAATTATACAAGATGGTACACAATATAACACCACATATGCCCTAACATGAGATAGGGAATATTATGATATATGTTACAACAGAGAATATGTTTCAACATTGGATATATTGTAACATGTGATATCTAATAGCATGGGATATGTAGGTACACATTTTAACATGAGATGTGCTATGGTCTGGTATATGTTACAACATGGGATATGTAATTACATGGCATATGTTATAATACACAATAATATGGAATGTAACATTGGATACGTTATAAATGCAATGGGTAATAACATGAGATATGTTGTAATATGGCATAATGTCGAAGACCTAGTAACATGGCATATGTTATAACACAGAGTATGTTTCAGCATTAGATATGTTATAACATCGGATATGTAATAGCATGAGATATGTTTTGATATAGCATGATGTTGAAGATTGTATAACATGGTATATGTCATTACATACTATATGTTTTAAGTCTGCATATGTTATAACATGTGATATATAATAACATAGGATGTATCATAATGTGGGATATGCTATAATATAGCATATCTTATAAAATGCCATATGTAATAACATGAGAAATATTATGTGGTGGGCTATGCAATGTGATATAGGTCGTAACATGGGATATGTTAAAATATGGGACATGCTATAACCTGACATATGTTACGACATAGGATATGTTATAAGATAGGATATGCTTTAATATGGATTAGGTTTTAAGGTGGGCATGTTATAAGATGAGATATGTTGTGACGTTGGATATGTTATAAGATGTGATGTGCTACAATGTGGGGTATGTTATAAAATGGGTATGATATAAAATGGTATATGTTGTGACAGGGGATATGTTATAATATAAGATATGCTTTAACATAGCATAGGTTATAACGTGGGATATGTTATAACATAGGATATGATATAACATGATATATGTTATAACATGCAATATGTGAAAACAGGAGAAATAATATAAGTTGGAATATACATGTTGTAACATTGGATATGTTATAAGATGGGATATGCTATGACATGGTATATGTTAAAGTATACAATATGCTCTAACATGGGATAGGTTATAATGTGGGATATGTTATAAGATAGGATATGCTATAACATGGGATAGGTTATATCCCATGGACCTGGGATATGTTATAAGATGGGATATGCTATAACATATGATAGATTTTTTTTCTTGATAAGAAGAATTACGTAATTTTAGAAAAAACGCAATCCCGATTTCGTCAAACTCGATTCAGCGTCCATCGTCAACGATACGTTCTTCGCTCGTCTGACCATCCTCGAAAGTGGTATGCGTTACAACGTCACTTTAAAACCCGGCTACTCGCAACCGTCAGTTTTAAATACGACCATCAAATTGGATGAAAAAAATTTGCTCCTAGAATTGCCGCATGTCAATCGAACCATTGACGCCCGATCGCCGTTCGTATTAAACGTAAAGCCGTGGTTGAAAGGCGACACTTTGCCGTGTAAAGTTGAGCCGGATTTTCAACATTTCACTTTGTATCAAAGTCATTTACGTCGTAATCAAAATTAAATTCCCTGATTGTAAATTCGATTGCGTAAAACTATTGCGTAATTTACACATATTTTAGCATTTGTTACAGTATGACCAGTTTTTTATGATGTGCAAGTACATTTCATGTAGTGCATTTTCCCGGAAAATTCTAGAAACTTGCGTAATCTTCTCTTCACGTACATTCTACGATGTTCTAGAATATTCCGTGGTGGTATATAAGCCGTGTTATTTTGCTATTTGGTACATTACTATTGTATGTTGTGTTATTTAGCCTAATTAAACTTAGCTATAGTATTCCAGTTGGATATTTACCAATTATGCCGAGGCTAATCTATTTTCAACTTAGTCCAGTCATTATTCAAGACACAACACATTTTTTTCACATTATTTCACAATTTTTTGCGTTTTTTGTGTTTTTTTACATTTTTTTGCTTTTTTGTGTTTTTTTTACATTTTTTTGTTTTTTGTGTTTTTTTATATTTTTGTGTTTTATGTGTTTTTTTATATTTTTTGTTTTTTTCTTTTTTTGTGTTTTTTTACATTTTTTGTTTTTGTTTTTTTTTTACATTTTTTTGTTTTTTGGGTTATTTTTTATTTTTCTGTTTTTTGTGTTTTTTTACATTTTTTTGTTTTTTGTGTTTTTTTTACATTTTTCTATTTTTTGTGTTTTTTTACATTTTTTTGTTTTTTGTGTTTTTTTATATTTTTGTGTTTTATGTATTTTTTATATTTTTTGTTTTTTGTGTTTTTTTTTACATTTTTTTGTTTTTTGTGTTTTTTTACATTTTTTTGTGTTGTTTTACATTTTTTTGTTTTTTTGTGTTTTTTTACATTTTTTGTTTTTTGTATTTTTTTTTGACATTTTTTTTGGCTTATTTTTTATTTTTCTGTTTTTTGTGTTTTTTACATTTTTTTGTTTTTTGTGTTTTTTTTACATTTTTCTGTTTTTTGTGTTTTTTTACATTTTTTGTTTTTTGTATTTTTTTTACATTTTTTTTTGGCTTATTTTTTATTTTTCTGTTTTTTGTGTTTTTTACATTTTTTTGTTTTTTGTGTTTTTTTTACATTTTTCTGTTTTTTGTGTTTTTTTACTTTTTTTTGTTTTTTGTGTTTTTTTTTACATTTTTTTGTTTTTGGGTTATTTTTTATTTTTCTGTTTTTTGTGTTTTTTTACATTTTTTTGTTTTTTGTGTTTTTTTTACATTTTTCTGTTTTTTGTGTTTTTTTACTTTTTTTTGTTTTTTGTGTTTTTTTGGGTTATTTTTTACTTTTCTGTTTTTTGTGTTTTTTTACATTTTTTTGTTTTTTGTGTTTTTTTTTTTACATTTTTTTGTTTTTTGTGTTTTTTTACATTTTTTGTTTTTTGTGTTTTTTTACATTTTGTTGTTTTTTGTGTTTTTTTACATTTTTTTGTTTTTTGTGTTTTTTTCTACATTTTTTTGTTTTTTGTGTTTTGCATCTTCTCGGTATTTTATTTTTTTCTATTCTTTCCATTATTTTCTGTTTTTGCGGTTTTTGGGGTTCTTGGCATTTCTAAACTTTTTCTGCTTTTTTTTATTTCACACGTTTTTGCATTATTCTACGTTTTTTGCATTTTTTGCATTATTTTGTCTTTTTAGGTTTTTTTGCATTTTTTAAATTTTTCTGTATTTTTTGGATTCTACGTGTTATTTCATATTTTGCATTATTTTGTATTTTTTTTGCATTTTTTGCTTTTTGGTGTTTTTTGCATCTTTTTAGTTTTTCATGTTTTTTGGCATTTTTTGCATTATTTTTTTTTGGAGTATTTTGCATTTTTTGAATTTTTCTTTATCATTTGTATTTTACACGTTTTTGCTTTTGTTGCATTATTTTGTGATTTTTGCGATTTTTACATTTTTTCGTTTTTTGACATTTTTTGTGTTTTTTGCATCTTCTCAGTATTTTATGTTTTTTTGTATTATTTCCATTATTTTTTGTTTTTGCGTTTTTTTGGAGTTTTTCGCATTTTTGAACTTTTTCTGTATTTTTCATTATTTCACACGTTTTTGCATTATTTTGTGTTTTTTTTACATTTTTTTCTATTTTTTGCAACCTATTAGTGTTTTAAGTGTTTTGCGTTTTTTGCATTATTTTGTCTTTTTGGGTTTTTTGCATTTTTTAAATTTTTCTGTATTTTTTGGATTTTACGTGTTTTTTCATATTTTGCATTATTTTGTGGGTTTTTTTATTTTTTTTGCATTTTTTTGTTATTTTTTGGAGTATTTTGCATTTTTGGAATTTTTCTTTATCATTTGTATTTTACACGTTTTTACTTTTGTTGCATTATTTTGTGATTTTTGCGTTTTTTACATTTTTTCGTTTTTTGACATTTTTTTGTGTTTTTTGCATCTTCTCAGTATTTTATGTTTTTTTTGTATTCTTTCCATTATTTTTTGTTTTTGCGTTTTTTTGGAGTTTTTCGCTTTTTTGAACTTTTTCTGTATTTTTCATTATTTCACACGTTTTTGCATTATTTTGTGTTTTTTTACATTTTTTTCTATTTTTTGCATCTTTTTAGTATTTTATGTATTTTGCGTTTTTTGCATTATTTTGTCTTTTTGGGTTTTTTTGCATTTTTTAAATTTATCTGTATTTTTTTGGATTTTACGTGTTTTTTCATATTTTGCATTATTTTGTGTTTTTTTGTTTTTTTGCATTTTTCGCTTTTTGGTGTTTTTTGCATCTTTTTATTTTTTCATGCTTTTTTCATTTTTTGCATTATTTTTTTTGGATTATTTTGCATTTTTGGAATTTTTCTTTATCATTTGCATTTTACACGTTTTTGCTTTTGTTGCATTATTTTGTGTTTTTACTGTTTTTTACATTGTTTTGTTTTTTGTATTTTTTTTACATTTTTCTATTTTTTGTGTTTTTTTACATTTTTTTTGTTTTTTGTGTTTTTTTTACATTTTTTTGTTTTTTGGGTTATTTTTTATTTTTCTGTTTTTTGTGTTTTTTTACATTTTTTTGTTTTTTGTGTTTTTTTTACATTTTTTTGTTTTTTTGTGTTTTTTATATTTTTTTGTTTTTTGTTTTTTTTTACATTTTTTTGTTTTTTGTGTTTTTTTTACATTTTTTTGTTTTTTGTGTTTTTTTGCATTTTTTTGTTTTTTGTGTTTTTTTACATTTTTTTGTTTTTTGTGTTTTTTTACATTTTTTTTGTTTTTTGTGTTTTTTACATTTTTTGTGTTTTTTGCATCTTCTCAGTATTTTATGTTTTTTTCTATTCTTTCCATTATTTTGTGTTTTTGCGTTTTTTGGGGTTCTTGGCATTTTAAAACTTTTTCTGTTTTTTTTTTTATTTCACACGTTTTGCATTATTTTATGCCTTTTGCATTTTTTGCATTATTTTGCTTTTTTGGGTTTTTTTTGCATTTTTTCAAATTTATCTGTATTTTTTTTGATTTTACGTGTTTTTTCATATTTTGCATTATTTTGTGTTTTTTTTGTTTTTTTGCATTTTTTGCTTTTTGGTGTTTTTTGCATCTTTTTATTTTTTCATGCTTTTTTCATTTTTTGCATTATTTTTTTGGATTATTTTGCATTTTTTGAATTTTTCTTTATCATTTGTGTTTTACACGTTTTTGCTTTTGTTGCATTATTTTGTGTTTTTACTGTTTTTTTACATTTTTTGTTTTTTGTATTTTTTTTACATTTTTTTGTTTTTTTTTCGTTTTTTTTCGTTTTTTTACATTTTTTGTTTTTGTTTTTTTTCACATTTTTTGTTTCTTGTGTTTTTTTACATTTTTTTGTTTTTCGTGTTCTTTTTACATTTTTTTGTGTTTTTTGCATCTTCTCAGTATTTTGTGTTTTTTTGTATTCTCTCCATTATTTTTTATTTTTGCGTTTTCTGGGGTTTTTCGCATTTTTAAACTTTTTCTGTATTTTTTTTATTTCACACGTTTTTGCATTATTTTGTGTTTTTTAAATTTTTTCTTTTTTTTTGAATCTTTTTGGTATTTTATGTTTTTTGCTTTTTTTGCATTATTTTGTTTTTTGCATTTTTTGCATTTTTTTTGGAGTATTTTGCATTTTTTGAATTTTTCTTTATCATTTGTTTTTTTTCACGTTTTTGCTTTTGTTGCATTATTTTGTGTTTTTTGTATTTTACGTGTTATCTTCTCAGTATTTTATGTTTTTTTTGTATTCTTTCCGTTATTTTTTGTTTTTGCGTTTTTTGGGGTTTTTCGCATTTTTAAACTTTTTCTGTATTTTTTTTATTTCACACGTTTTTGCATTATTTTTTGTTTTTTGTGTCTTTTTGTGGTTTTTTGCATTTTTTGCCTTTGTTGCATTATTTTGTGTTTTATAGTTTTTTTCCATTTGTTTTTTTGCATCTTTTTAGTATTTTATGTTTTTTTCATTCTTTGCATTATTTTGTGTTTTTTTTGTGTGTTTTTGTGTTTATTGCATTTTTTAATTTTTTCTTCATTTTTTTGGATTTCACGTGTTTTTTCATTCTCTGCTTTTTTCAGTGTTTTTTGCATTTTTAGGTTTTTTTTCTTTTTTTTCATTTTTTTGTATTTTACATGTTTTTACATTCTATGCATTATTTTGCGCTTTTGCGTGGTTTTTTGTGTTTTTTGCATTAAAAATTTTTTTTTGCATTTTTCAATTTATGTGTTTTTGCGTTCTCTGCGTTATTTTGTGTTTTTCGCATTAAACTGTAATTTTTTCATTTTTCTTTTTTGAATTTTTTATATTTTGCGTTTTTAAAATTTTTTACATTTTATGTTTTTTTCTGTGCTTTTTTGCCTTTTTTTATTTCTTTTGTTTTTACATGTTTTTGCATTCTTTGCACTATTTTATGTTTTTTACATTCTTGTTTGTTTTTGCATTTCTTGTATTTTTCTAATTTTTTGTCGTTTTTCTGCATTTTTGGCGTTTTTATGAGTTCTTTTTATCTTTTTTTGCATTATACTGTAATTTTTTCATTTTTCTTTTTTGAATTTTTGATATTTTGCGTTTTTTACATTTTCTGGGTTTTTTATTGTGCTCTTTTGTTTCTTTCTATCTTTTTCAGCATTTTTTGCTTTTTTGGATTTTATAATTTTTTGCGTTTTTTGTTTTTTTATTCAATTTTTGTCATATTTTACGTGTTTTTGCTTTATTTGGATTTTTTTGTGTTTTTTAACTTTATTTTGTTTTTTGGCATTTTTTGCATTTTTATGCTTTTTCATGTTTTTTACTTCTTTTGTTTTTTGATAATTTCAGGGTTTTACAAAATAAAAAATGTAAAAACCTTACAATTTTGTTTTTTTTGTGTTTTTAAAAGAAGTTTCAAGATTTTATATATTTTTATTTTTTCTTGTGGACCAATTTTATTTTGTTTTTTGTTTGTAATTTATAGCATTTTTTCAGGTATGGTTTTTTTTTGAAAATTTTTTCATATATTTCACAAAAATTTATTATTTTTCTCAGAATTTCCCAATATTTTAAAAATCTTTGCTGGACCTTTATTTTAATTTAATGATTTTCAATAATTTTGAATTCATAATTAATAATTTTATTATTAATAATTTTATTATTAATAAATTTAATTAATAATTTTAATTAATTTTATTTTGATTAATTTTATTTTGATTAATTTTATTTTGATTAATATATAAATTAATTTAAATTAAATTAATAATTTTAAAAAACTTTTCAATGACGTCTATCTTTTTCGGCCGATGATGAATCTTCGGCCAATTCGTTGATCGGAATTTCGACGCAAATATGTTTCGAGACATCAGCGGCCGCATTTTCCCCTGCGTTCAACGGTTTGAACATTTTGAAGTAACATTGACCAAATTGGCTCACCAGTTGTCGACGGAATGGCTGTCGAAGCAAAGAAAAAATTGCCAGTGTTGTCACGTTACAAGTTACAGTACACCTTTTGGGAGTTACAGGATTTTAGGAATTTCTTAAACTACAGTATCTAATGAAGAGATAATGTACAGTGTTTTTGCTCTTGCACCCGAACCAATCCTCATAAATTTAGTATTTTTGGATTTGTCTCATCGAGTTCTATCGAATGGACTGTATTTCAACTGTATACGTTCATTTTTGACTGAGTTATGACAAGTTGAAAATTTACAGCATCAATTACAGTAATAACTTACATAATTTATAGCTTCTTGCTCCTGCACCCGATTCAATCCTCAGAAAATTGGTATCATTGGATTTGTCTCATTAAGATCTATCTAATGGACTGTATTTCAATCGTATATCTTCATTTTTGACTGAGTTATAACAAGTTGAAAATTTATAGAATCAATTACAGTGACCAACTTACATAATTTATAGCTTCTTGCTCCTGCACCCGATCCAATCCTCACAAATTTTATACTTTTGGATTTGTCTCATCAAGTTCTACCCAATGGACTGTATTTCAATCGTATATCTTCATTTTTGACTGAGTTACGACAATTTGAAAATTTACAGTATCAATTACAGTGACCAACTTACATAATTCATAATATTTTGGTCCTGCACCCGAACCAATCCTCACAAATTTAGTATTTTTGGATTTGTCTCATCAAGTTCTATCGAATGGACTGTATTTCAAATGTATACATTCATTTTTGACTGAGTTATGACAAGTTGAAAATTTACAGTATCAATTACAGTAACCAACTTAGATAATTTATAGATTCTTGCTCCTGCACCCAAACAAATATTCAAAAAATTGGTATCATTGAATTTGTCTGATTAAGTTGTATCAAATAGACTGTATTTCAACTACATTAATTCATTTTTGATCGAGTTATCACAATTCAAAAATTTATAGTATCAATTACAGTAACCAACTTACATAATTTTTGGGTTTTTGTTTTCTGCAGCTGACTTAATCCTCAAAAAGTTGGTATTATTGGATTTGTCTCATCAAGCTCTATCTAATGAACTGTATTTCAACTGTATAGGTTCATTTTTGATCGAGTTATCTCAATTTAAAATTTACAGTATTAATTACAGTAACCAACCTAAATAATTTATTTTTTTTCCTCCTGCACCAGTTTTAATCCTGAGAAACTTGATATCATTGGATTCCTCTAATTAAATTCTATCCAATGGAGTGTATTTAAATTGTAGATGTTCATTTTTGATTGAGTAACCACAATTTAAAAATCTACAGTATCATTTACAGTAGTCAACTTACATAATTTTAATTTTTTTTCTCCTGCACCCGGCCCAATCCTCAGAAAATTGGCATTGTTGGACTCATCTCATCATGTTCTATCTAATGGACTGTATTTCAACTGTATAGGTTCTTTTTTTATTGGATTATCACAATTCAAAAATTTACAGTATCAATTACAGTAACCAACATAAATAAATTATGGCTTTTTACTCCTGCACCCAACTCAATCCTCAGAAATTTGATACTATTGGATTTGTCCCATCAAATTCTATCCAATGAACTGTATATACACTGTACTGGTTCATTTTTGATTGAGTTATCACAATTTAAAAATTTACAGTATCAATTACAGTAATCAATTTACATAATTTATAGTTTTTACCTCCTGCACTCAAACTAATGTCAACAAAAGTAGTATCATTGAATTTGTCACATAGAGTTCTGTTTAATGAACCACTTTCCAATTGTATATCTCCATTTTTGATCAAGTTATCACGTTTTGAAAACTTACGGTATCAATTACAGTAATCAACTCGTATATTTTATAGAATTCTGATCCTGCACCCGAATGAATGGTAAGATAATTGGTATCATTGCATTGGGTTCATCGAGTTCTTTCTAGGGGAGTTTGTTTCAACTCTATATCTTCATTTTTGATTGAGTTATCTTATTTTAGAAAATTTACAGTAACCTTTGTTGAGTCAAAAATACAAAAGTACAGTTTTTGGCTGCTGTACCAAACATAATACTAATAAATTTGGTGTCATTCGACTCGTCTCATTGAGTTCTATGCAATGAAGTATGTTTCAAGCTTATACCTACATTTTTCATTGAGTTATCGCCCTTCAAAATTTTACAGTATCACCTACAGTAACCAACTTACATATCTTTGTTTGGCCAAAAACACAACTTTATAGTTAGTTCCATCAACGACTTGTTCTATAGCTTGCTCGGCTTTCACGAAATTGGTGTAGGCGGCACCCGGCGGATTGGTCTTTTGTAGCTCGTACAAGCTCATTCGGACCAGGTGTTCGACATCATCCTTTTCACGCTGGTCCTGCAAGTCCACCTGGCGCCAGCCTCCGGGCATGGACGACACTTGTTTGCTCAGGTCGGGAATGAGGCCCGGTTGGTTGGGCACGAAATGCAAGCCCGAAGCGACAACCAACAGTGCGGGAATCAAGTAGAAAAAGCGCATGGTCAAAGTTAGGAATGAATGGAAAATGCCCTGGCAGCAAAGTTTTGAGCTTATAAAGCAAAAGCAGAGTGTATTTTCGACAACGTTTGGCAAGTTCGTAAGACAAAAAAGTTTGCTTGACAGATTTTATTTTATCTTATCTTTGTGAAAGATTTGACAAGCAGGGTCAAAAAAAAAAAATTGCATCAGATGTGAAACAACTTTCGCTAAAAAGTATGCGACAAAAGATTACATACTTGGAATATACATTAACTTTGGCTTATTTTTTAAAATTTTACACTTGTTTACTTTTTGTGTAAACAATCAATTTGCATATTTTACATTTTGAGATGAAAATTTTGCATTTGGTGTTGAAATTACATGGAAAATCAACTTTTTTGCACTTGTCATTTTTGAGTGTAATCCACAAGTTGCATCCAAGCGATGCACTTGATAACGATTCAAAACTTTTTATACTGTAGCTTCATTAATTGTACTTTTAAAGTTCATGGAAAAAAGTCGTTCATGTTTACAATTGGCTCCGCCTTTAGTTGACTCCTCCTTCCCATACACTGCCTGGATCGGCTCCACCTCAGCTCCTCACTTGAGTGAGCCTTAATCATCCCTGCCAACATTGGCTCAACATATATTCACTCCACCCACATTGGCTCCAGGAACATTTTGTCTTTAGGCATTAGCTCCACCCACATTGACTCCACCTTCACTATTTCCACCCACATCAACTCCACCTAAATTAGCTCCACCCCCATCGGCTCCACCTATATTAGCTCCACAAACATTCACTCCACGGACATTAGCTCCTCCCAAATTTACTTTGCTCACATCAGCTGCACCCATATTGGCTTCACCTACATTAGCTCCACCCACATTGGCTCCACCTTCATTAGCTCCACCCACATTGGCTAGCTCTACCCACATTACCCCGCCTACAATATTTCCACCCACATTGGCTCCACCTTCATTAGCTCCACTCACATTGGCTCTACCTTCATTAGCTCCACCCATATTTACTCCACCTACATCAGCTCCACCCACATTGGCTCCACCTCCATTAGCTCCACCCACATTGGCTAGCTCTACCCACATTTACCCCGCCTACAATATTTCCACCCACATTGGCTCCACCTTCATTAGCTCCACTCACATTGGCTCTACCTTCATTAGCTCCACCCATATTTACTCCACCTACATCAACTCCACCCCCATTGGCTCCACCTATATTAGCTCCACAAACATTCGCTCCACAGACATTAGCTCCACCCAAATTTACTTTGCTCGCATCAGCTGCACCCATATTGGCTTCACCTACATTAACTCCACCCACATTTACTCCACCCACATTAGTGTCTTGTGGTCTGACCAAGGAGTGTTTTGTGTCCTGATCAAGGAGTGCCTTATGGCCTGACCAAGGGTTTTTTTGTGGTCAAACCAATGAGTGTTTTGTGCTGCGACCAAGGAGTGTTTTTTGCTCTGACCAAGCACTGCTTTGTGGTCTAACCTAGGAATGTTTTCTTTTCTGACCAAGCAGTGTTTTGTTGTTCGATCAAGGAGTTAATGGGCGTCGGGGTCAATTTCATGGAATTTACTGATCAACCTCACGCCTGGGATCCACAAAGGGTTAGAGTCAATCCAAGGAATGCTTAGCAGTCGATTCAATGTGAGGGAATTGGAGTTGGAAAAAGCTAAGGGTCAACCAAAGGACTTGGTGGTAGTCAATTTAATTCTCTAATATTATATTCCAAAAATTAAGTTTTGTGGTCTGACCAAGGAGTGTCTTGTGGCCTGATCAAGGAGTGTTTTGTAGTCAGACCGAGGATGTTTTTTTGATCTGACAAAGGAAAGTTTTGTGACCAGACCAAGGAGTGTTTTGTGCTGTGACTAGGGGTTCTGTGGTGTGACCCAGGTGTCTTTTGGTGTCTCACCAAGCAGGGTTATGTGGTTCGACCAAAGAGTGTTTTGTGGTCTGACCAAGGACTGTTCTGTGGTTTGAACAAGAAATGTTTTGTGGTCTGACAAACGAAAGGTTTCAGGGTCTGACCAAGGAGTGTTTTGTGATCTGACCATCGACTTTCTTGTGTTGGGGCCAACCAAAGGAGTTCGTGGTAGAAAATACAATTCTGTATTATTAGGGTCAAGTCTCGAGAAGCCGTGACTTGGGGTCAAAAGGTTCCATGATCCACTTCATGGTGATTTGTCGGACATTTCAAAGTTTAGGACCTGACCATAAAGTGTGGAGGCAACTAGGAGCCCATCTAAGGAGTATTTTCAGCATCCCTTCATAGTTGCCACACAATGCCCTGCTGAAAAACAGGCTGATAATTGCCAGGGTCTGACCACGGAGTTACCATTAGATATTGTAGCTCGAGCCATTCTACGTTTCTTTCAGGGTCTGACCATGGAGTGGCATGTAGGTACCAATTCAGTTTTGGGTGTGATGTGCTCCATTGAAGTGTGAGGTGAACTCTATGAGTAGATGGTGAACTCCAGGGTCAACTCAAGGAATAGCATCTTAGTATGGAGTATGCAGAAGTTGGAGTCAGTTCAAGGACTTGCAGCAAAGTTCAACCTGTGACTGATAAATAACCCATGGATTCATCAAGAACAAGCTGTAATATTGTAAAGACAAGAATTGTAGAATCTTACAGTATGATCACATGATATGATGTGCAGGTATATTTCATGTACTGCATTTTCCTGGAAAGTTCCAGAAACTTTGGCAATATTTGTTCATGTACATTCTACAATGTTCTAGAATATTCCGTGATGGTATATAAGCCGTGCATGGTCATTCATTTCTTTATTTTGATATTCAGTAAATTATGAGTGTATTTTGTGTTAGTTAGCCTTATTAAACTTAGCTATTGCGAAGGATAGTATTACAGCATTATAGCTGTATTATATGTGTTATACATATTATAGGTATTATATGTGCTATATGTATTATATCCATTATATCTTTTACATGTGTTGTATGTATTATATGTATTACATGTATTTTGTGTATTATATGTGTTATGTCTATTATACGTATTATACGTGCTATATGTATTATATGTATTACATGTGTTTTATGTATTATATGTATTTTGTGTATTATATGTATTATACGTGCTATAAGTATTATATGTAATATATGTATTATATGTATTACATGTGTTATATGTATTATGTGTATTATATGTATTATATGCATTATATGTATTATAGGTATTATACATATTGTATGTATTATACATGCTATATGTACTACATGTGTTATATGTATTATATGTATTATGTGTATTATATGTATTATATCTATCATATGTAATATATGTATCATATGTATTCTATTTATTATATATATATTATATGTATGTATTATTACTTCATCCCATTGTCAGTAAATAAAAGTTCGATGGATGCCTAGGCATCCCTGTTGTTTGTTTTCAACATGCTTAGCTGGCAGTTTATACCAAGTTTGAGCAATGATAACAGTGAGCTCTATAGAACAATTTTCTAAATTCCAAAAAACCTTATCATTGCCAAAATGCTCACGCACTTACTTCTACCAAGTTCCCTAATTTTCGTTTTGCCCAACCTAGAAACATCAACGGGATGCTGCAATACACCGTACCCAAACTCCAAAATTTGGATTTCGGTTTCACGGCCAATCGTCAACTATACTTTCTACGATATAATGGGCCAAATGAAGAAAATTTGGGCTTACGAAGTCGACGAAACAGCTACGCTTTTGAAAAATCGTAAAATTTTCGAAGCCAATACGGCCTCGTTGCTTTGCCCCGCCGGTTACAAAACTGAAAGCCCTTACCATCATGAATTTACGACGTCGTGGCCGTGCAACGTGTTGTGTCTGCATAAAAGTGGTCAAATTTTCAAACCCGACAAGTGGTACGTCATTTGTCGAGAAAATTCTTGTCAATCGTGTAATTTGGATAGGATGCGAAATTCGGTAAGTCGCCTCATATTTTAAACGAGAATTTTTTCCCATAATGACAATGTTGCGAAACTTTTGGTCAAGTGCAAATCACTTCCACTCTGAATATAGATTTTTTCCATTTAGAAGCGTAGTCCCGAATTCGTCAAACTGGATTCGGCTGCTATTGCAAATGATACTTTCACAGCTCGTCTAAAAGTATTGGAGTCCGGCATGCGTTACAATGTCAGTTTGGAACCGGGTCATTTCTTGCCCTCAATTTTGAACATCACTATCCAAGTAGATGAAAACAAAGCTATCCTGGAACTAGCGGACGTGAACCAAACACTTTCCGCCGAATCACCGATTGTACTGAAAGTGACGCCGTGGTTGAAAGGCGACACTTTACGGTGCAAAATTGCGCCCAGTGTTCAATATATCACGTTGTATCAGAGATATCTACGTCCTGAAAAGTCAAATTAGATGTGCTCGTGGAACTTGTGCTATTGCGTATTTTTACACAATTCATCATTTTGTTGATCCATTTCGACACTTCTCACACTGTAGCATGGCTTTTGAGCAAAAAATTATGCTAAGTATATTTCCGACGATTTGTAGAATTATTCTCATGTTTGTCGTTTTTTGGAAGAGGCGCGCAGGTACAAAGTGGAGTGAGCGACGCGGACCATCGAGAGACGTCTTACTGTAGCATGAATCGGCATGCATGCGTTGGGTTCGCTCTCTCATATTATTAGTATTATATGTTTCGCTTTGGTGCGCCTCCCCGTGCGCAAAGACACAACAAAAATTTTTCCACAAAAAATTCTTTTTTTTCCGAAAAATAATTTCTTGCATTAAAATAAGCTAAAAGTTGTACATTTTTAGAAGTAAAAACATGATTTTTTGAAAAAAAATTGAAATTCTTGAAAATTTTGAAAATTTGTAAAATATTTTCAAAATTTTTCTTTTATGGAAAAAAGCTAAAATTTGTGCATTTTTGCTGAAAAGCGAAAAAAATCAAAATTTTTGCAGTTTCAAGAATTCAAAATTCCAAAATTTTAAACTTTCAAGAATTTGGAATTTCAAGAATAGAGGATTATAAGAATTACGAATTCGATGAATTTTGAATTTCTGGAATTAAAAATTTCAACAATTCAGAATTCAAAAATTGAGAATTTCAAAAATTAAGAATTCAAAAAATTCAGAATTTAAAAAATTCAGAATTTAAAAAATTCAGAATTTAAAAAATTCAGAATTTAAAAAATTCAGAACTTTGAGAATTCAAAATTTGGAGTATTCAAAAGCTGAAAAATTCACGATTACGAAAATTCAAAATTTCAAGAATTTAGAATTTCAAGAATTCAGATCTTCAGATACTCAGAATTTCAAAAATTCAAAATTTCATGAATTAGGAATTTGATGAATTCAGAATTTCGGGAATTTAATATTTCAAGAAGACTTTTAAGAATTCAGGATTTTGAAAATTAAAAATTTCAAGAATTCAGAATTTCAAGAATTCAGAATTTCAAGAATTCAGAATTTCAAGAATTCAGAATTTCAAGAATTCAGAATTTCAAGAATTCAAAAGTTCAAGAATTCAAAATTCCAAAATTTTAAAATTTCAAGAATTTGGAATTTCAAGAGTAGAGGATTTCAAGAACTACAAATTCCATGAATTCTGAATTTCTGGAATTAAAAATTTCAACAATTCAGAATTCAAAAATTCAGAATTTCAAAAATTGAGAATTTAAAAAAATAAAAATTTAAAAAATTAAAGAATTTAAAAAATTAAGAATTTAAAAAATTAAGAATTTAAAAAATTCAGAATTTTGAGAGTTCAAAATTTCAAGAATTCAAAATTTGGAGTATTCAAAACTTGGAAAATTCAGGATTTTAAAAATTAAAAATTGAAATTATAAATTGAAAGCCCTCAAAAATGATTGAAAGCCCTCGAAAGCAGCTTATACGACTATAGGACCTCACAATTTTGATTTTCGCAAATATTCCTAAAATTCATTTATTTTCTAGAAATTTACATTTTTACACATTTTTTAGGCTTTTATGGTTTTTTTAATCAAAATTTTACTTTTTTGATTTCTCAACCGGATATTAAAAAGTTAAATTTCACCCTGAAAACCCTCGATTGTTTGCTTCAAATGTGCTTACATGGCATATTTATGCTAGTGAAGTTAATTATAAGGCAGCAGTCCAGGTTGCTATCGTCCTAAATTTGGAAAAATATTCCATCTGTTGTAGTGTGTTTCGACCGATTTTGCTATTCATTCGTAAATTTTGTCGATATTGGTATGAGACCCGCAAGTACAAAGTGGAGTGAGCGATGCGGACCATCGAGAGACGTCTTACTGTAGCATGAATCGGCATGCATGCATTGGGTTCGCTCTCTCATATTATTAGTATTATATGTTTGGCATTGGTGCGCCTCCCCGTGCGCAAAGACACAACAAAAATTTATTTTTTTGCATCAAAATAAGCTAAAAGTTGTACATTTTTAGAAGCAAAAACATGATTTTTGGAAAAAAATTGAAATTCTTGAAAATTTTCAAAATTTGAAAACATTTTCAAAATCTTTTTTTCACCATGGAAAAAAGATTTTTGTGCATTTTTGCTAAAAACCTGAAAAAATGAAAATTTTTGCAGAACCGAAAAATATGCAAATTAGATGAAAATGCAAAAATTAAATTTTTAAAATTCAAACAAGCCAGAAATTGTAAATTTTTGAAGCAAAAAATGACTATTTCTATAGAAAAGTCATCATTTCCAAAAAATATGCAAATTTTATCAAAAATTTCCCAAAATTAATTTTTCTCAATTGAAATAACTTAATAAATGTAATCTTTTTAAGCAAAAAATGAAAATTTTCAAAAAAAAATCATGTTTTCCAAAAATTTCCAAATTTCATCAAAATATTTGCGAAAATTAATTTTTTTCCATGGAAATTAGTTAAAAATTGCGCATTTTTATAGCAAAAAATGACTATTTTACCAAAAATATGCAAATTTCATCGAAATATTTGCGAGAATTCATTTTTTTCCATAGAAGCAAAAAATGACAATTTTGCAATTAAAAAAATATTTCAAAAAATATGCAATTTTCATCAAACAATTTGCAAAAATTAATTTTTTCCATCAAAATTATTTTAAAATTTTTAAATTTTGAAGAGAAAAATCATTTACAAAAAAATTAATTTTCTCCCAAAATATGCAAATTATATCAAAATGTTTGCAAAAAATTAATTTTTTTTAAAATTAAAATCAGCTGAAAATTGTATGTAACAGAAAAATATGGATGAGCGACGTTTCGGCAGTATTTCACTTCCTCGCATTGATTTTCCCCAAAAATAGGAAATTTAAAAAATTTGCATTTAAAAGTTGAATTTCGACGAATATATTTAAATTTTTTTTTTCATTCAAAGTTGCAATTTTTCATCAAAATTCAAATTTTAAATATAAAATTACAAGAATATCATAAAAAGCTGAAAAAAATTCAAATTTTTATCGAAATTCAATTTTTTATGCAAATTTTCAACAAAACCTAAATTTTAAAAGTCAATTTTCGTTTAAAATCTCATGAGTTTCACAAAATATGCAGGAAAATTCGAAATTATATAGAAAATTTTACTTTTTAAAGCAAATTATTATCAAAATTCAAATTTTAATGAATTTTGACTAAAAATTTTAAAAAAATTCCAATTTTTTTCTTTTTTTGCCGAAAAAGTGAATTTTCGGTTACAATTTAAAATTTTTCAATTTTTTCATTCTTATTGCCAAAAAACCGAATTTTTTCATAGTTTTGTCAAAAAACGATAAATTTTAAAATATTTTTTGCATTTTTTCGTTAAAAAACGGATTTTTTGCTCAAATTTCAAAAATTTTTTGAATTTTTCGCCAAAAACAGTATTTTCGCTTGAATTTTTAAAAAATTCTCAACTTTTTCAATAAAAACCAACTTTTTGCTGAAACTTCAAAATTTTTGCAGGAAATTTTTTTTTGTTTTTTTCGCCAATTCGCCAAAAAATGAATATTTCGCTTAAACTTAAAAATTTCAGTTAAAAATTCTGGAGTTTCGTTTGTTTTTTACCAAAAAAGCCAATTTTTTATCTAAATTTCAAAATTTTCGTTCAAAAAGTAAAAATTTTTCAATTTTCAGCCGAAAAAAGTGAATTTTTCATCAAAATTTCAACTCAAAATTCTATTTTTTCATTTTTGGTGCGAGAAAAGAATTAAATCCAAAATTTTAGCTAAACATTTTCAATTTTTTTTGTCGTCGAAAAACGTTATTTTTTTGCAGAAATTTGAAAATTTTTATATTTTTCGCCAAAAAAAGCGTTTTTCAGACATAACTTGATAACGCCTCACCGTAGAAAAACAAAAAAACGTTTTTTGAATAGATCTCGTGAAGATCTATCGATTGACACCAAATTTGGCGTATTTTGATGCCATAGAAGCTTTTCTTCGTCGATATTTTGAATTTTTGCTGCCAACAGGGTGCCTGATCTGAATAATATTTGTTTCGGCTCTAGAATAGCGAAAAATGGAGCTAGAAGAATAAAATTTATGTCATTGTAAAGATCTCGACGAGACGAACAAAAAACAACGATGACTTTTTCTGCAATTTTCAATTCCCGTCGACTTATGGCTAGAAATACGATTTGTTGGTTAGAAAATTTTCTTTTTTTCTCCAAAAATTAGCATATTGGGCACCAATCGACAGATCTCGATGAGACGAACCCAAAAATCAAATTTATTCTCTCCAATTTTCATTTTTGATGGAGTAATTGAGAAAAAACGCATCAGTTTCACTAAAATTTGAATTTTTTTCCAAAGGCTTTTTTTATCTTAAAAATTGACATTTTTGTGCAGAAAATGTAAATTGAAAGTTTTGAAATTTTTCTCAAAAAATTTTTGATGAAAATTTGTCGAAATTTAAGTTTTGTTGGGTGTTTTTTAAAGTCCATGACAAGAAATTGAAATTTTGATTTCAATATTTTTACAAAAATTGAAAAAAACGTGTTTAATTTTACTTTTTTTTTCAAATTTTAGAAAACCTGAATTTTGAAACTTTTTCGAAAAATCAGCAATTTTGAGTTTTTTCCTAAATTTCAGTTGAAAATCCAAGAAATTATATCACAAAATTCTAATTTAAATACGAAAACTTTAAAAACTTTTCTATTTTCATTCTTTATATTTTCAGGCCAAAAATCAGAACGTTTGATCAAAAATGCGTAGCTTTGATGGAAAATGATTAGAATCAATCATTTTTAGCCAGAATCAGTGATTTCGATCAAAAATCAGTAAGTTTTATCAAAAAATTGGAATTAGCAGCAATTTTGATAAAGAAATCACGAAACTCTGATGTTTTTTGCATTTTCTAAATTTTTTTTTAATACCGTAAATTAGTTAAATCACATTTAAATTTAAATTTGAAAAATTTAAATTTTCTTCACAAACCCAGCTTTCACGCGAGCGACCCGTCATCAAAATTGCTGCAAAAAATAACATTTTACCACAAAATCCACATTCTTAAAGCCCAAAAACGTGAAAAACATTCAAAATTTTGAAAAATTTTGTAAATTTCAAAAATTTGAAAGTTTCAAAATTTGAAAATTGTAAACATTTTAAATTTTAATTTTTTTAAGCAAAAACTGCAATCAAACATTTTCGACGCCAAATTTTTCATTAAAATTTATGAAAATTTCAGAGATTTAATTTAAAAAAAATTTAAAATTGCAAAAACGAAGAAATCAGACTGATTTTTGATGCAAAAAAAGTTGAATTTTGACCAAAATATCCCAAATTCTAAAGCCGAAAGTCAAAAATGGAAAAAATTCAAAATACCACATTTTTCATGAAAATTCATAAAAATTTCAAATTTTAAAAAATTTTAAAATTTCAAAAAAGAAAAAGGTCAATTTTCAAACAAAAAAAATTTGACAAAAATTCTGATTAAAAAAATCTAAAATTGAACATTTCAAGTGCCAAGTTTTTCATCAAAATTCATAAAAATTTTCAAAAGTGAAAATTAAAATGAAAAAATTCAAAATTTTGAATTTTGACTAAAAATTTAAAAAAATTCCCAATTTTCGTAATTTGAGAAAGTTTAAAATTTCAAAAATCTTGAAAAGTTGAAAAATTCAAAAATTTCCAGAGATATCAGAATGTAGAAAACTGAAATTTTAAGAAATTCTAAAATTTAAAAATATAGAAATTTATAAATCAAGAAAAAACAAATCGAAATTTGAAATGAAAAATTTTCCAAATCTAAAATTTGAAATTTTGATTAAAAGTTAGATTTTGAGGTATAAAAAAGGGAAATTCGTGTTTGAGAAGAAAATTTCAATTTTGACAAATTTTTTAAAAAAAAATTTTCAAAATCTAAAAAATTGAAACTTACAAATTTAACTTTTAAAATTTTCGAAAAATTTTAAAGTTCGATTTTTTTGAATTTTAGAATTTCTCAATTTTTGAGCACAAAATTTAGAATTTCGATTGAAAAATTTTAAAATTTTGGCGAAAAAAATCAAAATTTCGAATTCAAAAATTAATCTTTTTCCGATGAAAATTTGTTAAAAAATTGTGCATTTTTGAGAGAAAAAATGACTGAAGTGTTACTTTCTGTTCGAGTTCAACAAAAAATTCTTTTTTTTTCTGAAAAATATTCTTTTGCATTAAAATAAGCTAAAAGTTGTACATTTTTAGAAGCAAAAACATGATTTTTTGAAAAAAATTGAAATTCTTGAAAATTTCAAAAATTTGTAAAATATTTTCAAAATTTTTTTTTTATGGAAAAAGCTTGAATTTGTGCATTTTTGCTGAAAAGCGAAAAAAATCAAAATTTTTGCAGTTTCAAGAATTCAAAATTCCAAAATTTTAAAATTTCAAGAATTTGGAATTTCAAGAATAGAGGATTATAAGAATTACGAATTCGATGAATTTTGAATTTCTGGAATTAAAAATTTCAACAATTCAAAATTCAAAAATTGAGAATTTCAAAAATTAAGAATTCAAAAATTGAGAATTTCAAAAATTAAGAATTCAAAAAATTCAGAATTTAAAAAATTCAGAATTTAAAAAATGCAGAACTTTGAGAATTCAAAATTTGGAGTATTCAAAAGCTGAAAAATTCACGATTACGAAAATTCAAAATTTCAAGAATTTAGAATTTCAAGAATTCAGATCTTCAAAAACTCAGAATTTCAAAAATTCAAAATTTCATGAATTACGAATTTGATGAATTCAGAATTTCGGGAATTTAATATTTCAAGAAGACTTCTAAGAATTCAGGATTTTGAAAATTAAAAATTTCAAGAATTCAGAATTTCAAGAATTCAGAATTTGAAGAATTCAGAATTTCAAGAATTCAGAATTTCAAGAATTCAAAACTTCAAGAATTCAAAATTCCAAAATTTTCAAATTTCAAGAATTTGGAATTTCAAGAATAGAGGATTATAAGAATTACGAATTCGATGAATTTTGAATTTCTGGAATTAAAAATTTCAACAATTCAGAATTCAAAAATTCAGAATTCAAAAATTGAGAATTTCAAAAATTAAGAATTCAAAAAATTCAGAATTTAAAAAATTCAGAATTTAAAAAATTCAGAACTTTGAGAATTCAAAATTTGGAGTATTCAAAAGCTGAAAAATTCACGATTACGAAAATTCAAAATCTCAAGAATTTAAAATTTCAAGAATTCAGATCTTCAAATACTCAGAATTTCAAAAATTCAAAATTTCATGAATTAGGAATTTGATGAATTCAAAATTTCGGGAATTTAATATTTCAAGAAGACTTTTAAGAATTCAGGATTTTGAAAATTAAAAATTTCAAGAATTCAGTATTTCAAGAATTCAGAATTTGAAGAATTCAGAATTTCAAGAATTCAGAATTTCAAGAATTCAAAACTTCAAGAATTCAAAATTCCAAAATTTTCAAATTTCAAGAATTTGGAATTTCAAGAGTAGAGGATTTCAAGAACTACAAATTCCATGAATTCTGAATTTCTGGAATTAAAAATTTCAACAATTCAGAATTCAAAAATTCAGAATTTCAAAAATTGAGAATTTAAAAAAATAAAAATTTTAAAAATTAAGAATTTAAAAAATTATGAATTAAAAAAATTAAGAATTTAAAAAATTCAGAATTTTGAGAGTTCAAAATTTCAAGAATTCAAAATTTGGAGTATTCAAAACTTGGAAAATTCAGGATTTTAAAAATTAAAAATTGAAATTATAAATTGAAAGCCCTCAAAAATGATTGAAAGCCCTCGAAAGCAGCTTATACGACTATAGGACCTCGCAATTTTGATTTTTGCAAATATTCCAAAAATTCATTTATTTTCTAGAAATTTACAGTTTTACACATTTTTTAGGTTTTTTTTTGTTTTTTTAATAAAAATTTTACTTTTTTGCTTCCTCAACAGGATGCTAAAAAGTTAAATTTCACCCTGAAAACCCTCAATTGTTTGCTTCAAATGTGCTTACATGGCATATTTATGCTAGTGAAGTTGATGATAAGGCAGCAGTCCAGGTTGCTGTCGCCCTAAATTTGGAAAAATATTCCATCTGTTGTAGTGTGTTTCGGCCGATTTTGCTATTCATTCGTAAATTTTGTCGATTTTCGTATGAGGCCTGCAAGTACAAAGTGGAGCGAGCAATGCGGACCATCGACAGTCGTCTTACTGTAGCACATGTCATCAGGCGTGCATTTGGCCTCTCTCGTATTCTTGTTATTGGTATACTTATCATTGATATATTTTTATGGGTTTTCGTTCGCCTCCCAGCATGCCCCGCCTTCTTGTTGTTTTCTCACAGCATTTGGGAGTGATTGTCACATTGCCTGCTTCCTGTAGGACCTCGCATTTTTGATTTTTGCAAATATTCCTAAAATTTATTTATTTTCTAGAAATTTACATTTTTACACATTTTTTAGGCTTTTATGGTTTTTTTAATCAAAATTTTACTTTTTTGATTCCTCGACAGGATATTAAAAAGTTAAATTTCACCCCCAAAAACCCCTCAATTGTTCGGTTCAAATGTGCTTACACGGCATATTTATGCTAGTGAAGTAAATGATAAGGCAGCAGTCCAGGTTGCTATCATCCTAAATTTGGAAAAATATTCCATCTGTTGTAGTGTGTTTCGGCCGATTTTGCTATTCATTCGTAAATTTTGTCGATTTTGGTAGCAGGCCGGCAAGTACAAAGTGGAGCGAGCAATGCGGACCATCGACAGTCGTCTTACTGTAGCACATGTCATCAGGCGTGCATTTGGCCTCTCTCGTATTCTTGTTATTGGTATACTTATCATTGATATATTTTTATGGGTTTTCGTTCGCCTCCCAGCATGCCCCGCCTTCTTGTTGTTTTCTCACAGCATTTGGGACTGATTGTCACATTGCCTGCTTCCTGTAGGACCTCGCATTTTTGATTTTTGCAAATATTCCTTAAATTCATTTATTTTCTAGAAATTTACATTTTTACACGTTTTTTAGGCTTTTATGGTTTTTTAATCAAAATTTTACTTTTTTGATTCCTCAACAGGATATTAAAAAGTTAAATTTCAGCCCCAAAAACCCCTGGGTTGTTTGTTTTAAATGTGCTTACTTGGCATGTTCATGCTAGTGAAGTAAATGATAAGGCAGCAGTCCAGGTTGCTATCATCCTAAATTTGGAAAAATATTTTATTGACGCTATCATGCTTTCCCGTACATTACTACAAGCTGCAATTTTTTTCTTCACCAATCAAAAAATTATTGTCGGTATAGTATCGACATCATCTTGTTGCAAATATCCCTATCATCCGAATGCCAAAATTTGGATCAATGTTTCGTCATCTTCAGTCGTCAACTTTTCATTCTACGATATGAGGGACAAAATGAAGAAAATGTGGGCTTACGAAATTGACCAATCGGCAACCATTTTGAAAGATGCAAAAATTTTTCGAAGCCGATACGACATCGTTGTCGTGCCCGCCCGGTTACCAAACCAAAAGCCCCTACCACAGAGATCTGGTCAAATTTTGGCCTCGAAGCAAAATTTTGTGTTTGCACGAAAATGCTCAAGCCAGGCGAAATTTGAAACCCGACAAATGGTACGTCATATGCGGCGAAAGCACCTGCGAATCGTGTTTTTTGGATAGGATGAAAAATTCGGTAAGATGTGCCTTACTCATCGCTTTGCTTGCTAAATTGTATACAATTCAGGTTAAATGGAACGAAACCAAATTCGTGAAACTCGACTATGCAAGCATTGTAAATGACACTTTCACGGCTCATCTAACGGTACTCGAGTCCGACATGCGCTTCAATATCAGCTTAGAACCTGAAAATTTTGGATTGTCGTTATTGAACGTGACTATCGGATCCAACGAAAAGAATGCCGTCGTAGAACAACCCGGAGTTAGTCGGATGATCAGCGCGGGCTCGCTCATCGCACTACGCGTCAAGCCGTGGTTGACCAACGATGCTTCAGGTTGCACTGTTGGAACAGATTCTCAAACTATTTTCTTGTACGAGACAAATTTACGTGCTTGGCAAACCAAGCGTTGAATATGTGAATTGTATGTATCGTATAGAAATATCTAGAAATGTGTTTTGGTTGAATTTTATGATTTAGAGATGTATGATGTAGAAGATGTATAATGGACAATTTGGAACTCCTTGGGTTGACCCTAACTACTCTATAACCCTAAATTTCCCGCATCAAATTTAGTACCGGAACTCCTTGGGTTGACCCTACTCCCGTACAACCCCAATTCTCTTGCACATGATTAACTACTGGGAACTCCTTGGTATGACCATAACCCTCATATAATTTCCTCCCTCATTGAATTTACTAGTAGGAACTCCTTGGCTTGGCCGTAATCCTGTAAACTTCATTCTACTATGCATTGAATATACTACAAGAACTCCTTAGGTTGACCATAGCTCATGTGTTAGCTTAATTCTGTCACATAGAAATTACTACTAGGAACTCCTTGGGTTGACCCTAAACCTATTAAATCTGTTCTACTGTCGATTGACTATGCTAGCAGGAACTCCTTGGCTTGGAGCTAACTCGCGAATAACCCACATTCTCTTGCGTAGGATACAATACTAGGAACTCCTTGGGTTGACCCTAACTACTCTATAACCCTAAATTTCCCGCATCAAATTTAGTACCAGGAACTCCTTGAGTTGACCCTAAGCCATATATAACCTCATTTCCATAGCATATTGGGTGCAGTTCCGAGTGCAACATTTTCAAGAATATATTTTTTGTATTTCTCAAGAGGATACGAAAAACTTGAATTAACCCCCAAAATCCCGTCCTTAAACTCCGCCCCCTGAAACTCCGCCCCCTGAAACTCCGCCCCCTGAAACTCCGCCCTCTGAAACTCCGCCTTATATATGCTATTTGGATGGGATCAAAAATTTATGTTAGTTTAAACTTTTTGACTCTGTGTCGATTTTAAATTTTGATAATCAAGTTTCAAAGTTTAGGTTAAATGGGAGGAAAACAAATTTTTGTGCAATTGCGACAGATGTTCAAACTATCCTATTATGTATCATAGTGATAAATTGAATATGCAAATTTTTATCAATTTTGTATACTATCATTTTGAAAATTTTATTGCCTTTCTTAATATAAGTTTTATATGCCGTCGATATTGTTTTTTTTTAGCCGCGTTTCTTATCAGTTTTTTATAAAGATAAGCGCCAAATATTGCTAACGCATTGATAAACTTTGTTATTTCATCATATTTTAGAGTATACATTAGCAAAAATGACGAAATTTTTACTTTTTCTTTCGGCAATTTTTTACGTTTCGTACGCTATTCGTACCACTACGACAGCTTCGCGACGATCTTCCGTCGACGCCGCGGGATGTTGTACGATGACCGTCTATCCGGAAGGCAAAGTTTGGATTAGTACGGCGGCCCAACCGACACCGACTGACGATCGACCGCCGGCCGTCGGAGCATTCCGCGAATCGACTCAAATTGGTTCGGCGAAACGCAAAAGCGCCGTACGAGGCTCGGCCCAACCGATTGCGCAACCGGTCGCCCGAAGCGCCGCCTCCATCAATTATACGTTATACGACCCGTACGGCATAATCACCAAAGTTTGGGCTTACGACGTCGATCAATCGGGAGCAATTTTGAGCCATAAAAAAGTGTTCGAAGCCGACGCCGACACGTTGAAATGCCCGGCCGGCTATACGACCGACAATCCCGAACACAAAGAAATGACGAAAGGAGCGCACGCCCAAACGCTTTGTCTACAACAGAACGGGTTGGCGGCGCAAAATTTGAAACCTGACAAATGGTACGCTATTTGTCGCGAACGATCGTGCAATACTTGCCATTTGGACAAGATGAAAAATACGGTAAGCAGGCCCCGCCTACTTTTGTTGTACTCATAGATCGTCCTTAATGTACGTATTTCCCGCACCCACGCTTACCCGATTAACTTAATTAATAGTACTTAAACTCGACACTGATTACCCTACCAATCAAGAAAAGGTACTTCTCCCGAATTAAAATGAACACAGGAAAGGAAACCGCGTACCGACGTGTGCTACAGTAAGATGGCTGTTGATGGTCCCCATGGCTCACTCCACTTGGTACTTGCGGGCCTCATGCACCAATCGACAAAACTGACAAAATCGGCGGAAACACACTGCAACACTTTTTTTTCACAATCGCTCCATTTTAAACCTACACTTTTTTTTCTAGAAAAAGTTTCCCGAATACGTTAAAGTCGAATCGGCCAAAATTCAAAACGACAAGCTCGTTATACAAATGTCGGTTTTGGAAGCCGGTATGCGCTATAATGTAAGCGTCGAAGTTGGCGCCGGTCGACCCGCGTTGGCCAACGCGACAATTCCGGCGAGCCAAACGACGGCGTCGATCCAAGTAACGAACCCGCCCGATACGATCTATCGCCTACCGATGTACGTACACGCTACTCCGTGGCCTAAAATCGATGGCGTCACGTGCGGCGTTTCGTCTCGACGTCAATTGGCCATCGTGCCGCCTATTAAAAAAGTTGGAGCGTTGAGCCGGGAATGATATTGCGCAATGTATGCTAGATTTTCTAGGTCAACATTTATCAGCTGTTTTGTCAAATTTGGTAATAATTTTGTCGCCGCGGGATTAACCTAGATTACGTAATTATTGGATAGGTCGACTGTAATAAAATTTGTAGTAGGTTGTTCAGTTTTTCCGCATTAACGAGTAAACTTTCCATTTGCGCGTGCTAAAAATGAATTTTTGCGTTGCTCTAGCCACAATATTATGTTATATTACACGGAGAGGTAAGCCAAAATTGGTAGTTTCCCGTAAATTTGATGTTTCAAAATATGCTAAATTTCTAGGTTTAAGTGGCTTCTCGGAATCTTACCCGCATTTTAATACGACCGATGACTCGGATGTTGAAAACTTTTCTACGCAAATGCTTGCGCAAGCTATTTCGTCAGTTATGGCTGCTACGGCTACTAAAATGATGATCAACGAAGATGCTGCGAGCGTTGAATCGTGCACGCAAACGGCTCAAGATTTGTCGGAATACGCTCAATGTCTAGAACCATTGTGGAATCACGCTGAGTAAAATCGGAGGTCACTTTTCGGAGACGCTATCCAAACTTTTTTTGTCCATTTTAGGCTACACGACAGAGCGAAAAAAAGTATCGAATCGGCGCAATGGTCGCAAATGAATGACGAAAATCAGCGTTCGATGAAAAAAGTTGCAGCCGCGGCTCCAAGGGCCAAATCGCCGATTGGTCACGTGGCAGATTTTTTCACTTCCTTATTCGCAAAACCTAAAATTGAAAAATACAGTAACCCAAAAATATTTTTTTGTAAAGTTTCATCTTGTAAATTTTCCTATAGAAAAACCTGCATCCGATGATTCGAACATTATGGCCGGAACTTTAGTCGAATCGTTCGTACACAAATTGTTCGAGCCCGTCGATGGACTAATAGACGCGATTCACAGCGACGATGAGGAAAATGATGACGAGCCGCTTACGATAAAAAACAAAATGGCCGATTTTGTCGAAAAGATGAAAAAAAGCGAAAATTTTCAGCGATTAATGTCGACGAGACCCAAAAATCAATTGGAATTGTTGGAAGTGAGGCAAAAAAGTCTCGAATTTGCCTCCCGTGTATGATTTTTCCACCTTTTTTTCTAGAATATTCAACAACTGGTATCGAATTTGACTCGCGAAACTCCGTCGAGCGTCAAAAATGATGAGAACGCGTTCATTTTGTCGCCGCGATTTTTCCCCGTTAGTCGGCCGGAGAAAGGTCGGCGTCTATTATCGCCTGATATTTTCAGTTTCGATCACGACTCGACAAAGAAAAAATCCATCATCGACGCCGAAAATATCGCTCCGATGGACAAATTATTCGATGCCGCATTAGTCGAAGGTGATCGCCGATCGTTGAAACGATTTATCATGCGATTATCGGGTGCCGAAGAAAAATTGAAAAAAAAGACGACAATGAGGGCATCGATAAGCAAAAATGACAAAAAGTTGAACAACGCTTTTCGACGTTTGTACGAAAGCGTTCACGCTGATCAAGTCGATGAATTGGCTCGGAATGGGTACGCTTTTTTGACGAAAAAGCAGATGCAGATTTTTTATGGTGGAAAAAGACCGATTGTCGATAGCTATTACGGGAACGCGACATTGCGGAGCCAAATGCATAAAATTGTAGACAAGCGGGACGCGTTGGTACGATATTTCAAAAGTGCGGCCAATGGAGAGGGACTTCGATCAAAAAGGGCCGTCATAGGCAATGCTAGTGTATTGGCGCCCTTCATCCTAGCTCCGCAGGCTGCCAACCCCATAATCCTGCACCCTTTGGTCCTTTCACCCTTGGTTCTATCCCCCAGTGTCCTTGGCCCTTTGATCCTTTCCCCGGCTCTTTTCTCCCCTTTGGTCCTCTCACCCTCCGTCCTAGGCGGAGCCGTCCTCAGCCCCCTAGTTGGCGACGCTTTAGTTCTTTCCCCGTTGGTCCTCTTCCCGATCATCCTAAGCCCCCTACTATTGAGCCCCCTTATTTTGAGCCCCCTCCTTTTGACCCCTATAGTATTGTCCCCGTTGGTCCTAAGTCCCGTTATTTTGTCGCCGTTAGTTCTATCGCCCGTCGTTCTATCGCCCGTCGTACTGTCGCCTTTGGTTTTGAGCCCCGGCTTGCTAAGCCCGCTGGTGCATAGTCCCGTAGCATCGGGCGTGAAGATGTTGTCGCCGGAGTTGATGTCGCCGAGCGTACATTCACCGAAGACGAACTACACGGTGGTGATGTCGCCGTCGATTCTATCCAAAAAGTGAAAAATGATATGCAAATTTAAAAACTTTTTTTATATAAAAATTGTAGTACACTATAAAAATAATAAAATTTTCAATCTGATTTCATATCGATCGATTTGTCGGTGCAACAACTGTCGACGAAACTGGTATGGTTTCTGCCGAGGGCCGAGCGTTGAAGGGCTTCCTGGGTGGTGCCGTAGCTGTCCCACCATTGGCCAATGTCAGGGTAGGTGTAATCATCCCGACCAGGGCTCAACAAAAATGGCCGGGTTCGGGACCCGTGGATTGTCTACAACATCAATGCTACGGGTGGAATGTTGTATGTTACCATACAATATGTGCGGCGTGAAAATGTTGTCGCCTGAGTTGATGTCCCCGGGCGTACATTCGCCAAAGACAAACTACATGGTGGTGATGTTGCCGTCGATATGCAAATTATATAACTTTTTTAATATAAAAATTTTATTAAATGCTATAAAAATAATAACATTTTCAATCTGATTTCATATCAATGGATTCATCGGCGCAACAACTGTCGACAAAACTGGTATGGTTTTTCCTAACGACGGAGTGTAGGCTCGTCAACGGCACGCCGCCATTTTGGAAATGTCTCGCTAAAGGGTTAGGTCTAATACTCAGACAATTATGTTTACACAAGTCGGGACACCGACCCCGCGTATGTTGTTCGCTGGACCCCGACGCCCGGTTAGCCGTCACGACTGTTCGATCGTGCCATCGTAGGACGCTATTCACCGAATAATGAAACGATAGAAATTTTTCTCGCAATATACGTTTGAAAGGTTCGGTGAGCAAAGCATAGACGACGGGATTGATTGCGCAATTTAAATACGGCAATGCGTGTACGGCATTGAACGCTATTCGAAAATACCAATATTGGATATAGTACGGGTTTAATAATACGATCAACGACATTATCCAAACGGGGCTCCAACATACGACGAATACGACGACCAACAATAATACTAATCTTGTTACTTTTCTATAAGCGTATTGTTTTTGTCGATTGCGTAATCGTTCCCGAGCTCGACGCGACGCGCGCATCAGACGCCTCAAAACTTTAAACGAAAAAAATGTAATGACCACCGTAGGCAAAGCGAAACAAAATACGAACGTATAAAGCGTGAAATAATATTCGGTCGGATTGGTCTCGTCATTGTCGGTGGCGGCTTCTTCTTCTTCGATCATTTGTTCGATATTGGACTCGTTAACGTCCCACGATTGCGTGTCGCCGGGCCATCGGAAACTACAAATGGACAAATTGGAACCGATGTCGATAACGCCGCTATACATATAGGCCGGCATCATGGGCACCGTAATCAAGAGCCATCCGAAAATTGCGACATATTTGGCCATTTTTTGCGTACGATGAATTTTACACCAATTCGAATGGCACAAGGCTAAATAACGATCGATGGTCAATATGGTCATAAAGTAGATGGACACGTATTTGGCCGTACTATCGGCGATATGGAATAATTTGCAAACGACGGGCCCCAACGTCCAATTTTGCGTCAGTTGGAACATTACGACGCACGGTAAAAATAGAACGTAGATTAGATCGGCTAGCGACAAATTGAAAATGTAGACGTTGGTCACCGTTCGCATACGTCGAAAGCCGATGATCATAATCAACGTTACCAGGTTTAATAATCCCGATAAAAACATTATCAAATATAAGATCATAAATCCCCATAATACGTACGTGTTGAAATAATATTCCGTCGATATTATATTCGTCGACGAAGACAAATTTTCAAATTCAAGATTTAAAAGCCATATAGACGAACTATTCATCGTTGTTGAGCGGCTTACGAACTGTAAAAATCGAAACGGTTATATGTTGCTAATAGAGATAAAAGTAATTAGCGAGCGTGCGCTAGCGACAATTAATGAAAACTTAGTAGTGCATGGGAAAATGTAGAAGGAAAAGGAGAATGAAGCTAATTAATATTCTATAGCTGTTGCTAGAGTTTCTGAACTGTATGAGTAAATAGATTATATGTCAGGCATATCTTACAGTATGATCGATAAAGATGTATCAAGGACCCGGGCCTGAACCCTGACCTAGACCCACACCTGGACCTGGACCTGGACCGGGTCCGGGACCGGGACCTGGACCTCGACCGGGACCTGGACCTGGACCTGGACCCAGACCTGGACCTGGACCCAGATCCGGACCCAGACCTCGATCCAGACCTATACCCGGACCCAGGCCCAGACCCAGACCCAGACCCAGACCCGGACCCAGACCAAGACCCAGACCCAGACCAAGACCCAGACCCAGACCCAGACCCAGACCCAGACCCAGACCCAGACCCAGATTCAGACCCAGACCCAGACCCAGACCCAGACCCAGACCCAGACCCAGACCCAGACCCAGACCCAGACCGAGACCCAGACCCAGACCCAGACCCAGACCCAGACCCAGACCCAGACCCAGACCCAGACCCAGACCCAGACCCAGACCCAGACCCAGACCCAGACCCAGACCCAGACCCAGACCCAGACCCAGACCCAGACCCGGACCCAGGCCCAGACCCAGACCCAGACCCAGACCCAGACCCAGACCCAGACCCAGACCCAGACCCAGACCCAGACCCAGACCCAGACCCAGACCCGGACCCAGGCCCAGACCCAGACCCAGACCCAGACCCAGACCCAGACCCAGACCCAGACCCAGACCCAGACCCGGACCCAGGCCCAGACCCAGACCCAGACCCAGACCCAGTCCCAGACCCAGACCTCGATCCAGACCTGGACCCAGACCCAGGCCCAGACCTGCACCCAGACCTGGACCTGGACCCGGACCGCGACTAACATATTATATTCTACAATGTTCTAGAACATTCTGTGATTTTCCGTGATGGTATATAAGCGGCGTTATTTTGCTATTCAGTACATTACTATTGTATATCGTTAGTGTTCCAGTTGGATATTTACAAATTATCCCAAGGCTAATCTATTTTCAACTTTGTCCAGTCAGTATTCAAGACACAACACATTTTTTGCATTTTTTATCTTTTTCACTTTTTACATTTTTTTGTATTTTACTTTTTTTTGCATTCTTTACATTATTTTGTTTTTTGCGTGCATTTTTGCTTCTTGCTATTTCTAATATTTTGTTTTTTCTCTGTTTCTTTTGTGTTTTTTGCATTTTTTACATTATTTAAGTTCTTTGCATTTTTTATCTTTTTCATTTTTTACATTTTTTAGTATTTTATGTTTTGGTTGCATTCTTTACATTATTTGTTTTTTTGCGTGTATTTGTGCTTTTTGCTTTTTCCTAATTTTTTGTTTTTTCTCTGTTTCTTTTGTGTTTTTTACATTATTTTGTGTTTTTTGCATTTTTTACATTATTTATGTTTTTTGCTTTTTTTGTCTTTTTCATTTTTTACACTTTTTAGTATATTACCTTTTTTTGCATTCTTTACACTATTTTGTTTTTTGCGTGTATTTGTGCTTCTTGCTTTTTCTAATTTTTTGTTTTTTTCTGTTTCTTTTGTGCTTTTTACATTATTTTATGTTTTTTGCATTTTTTACATTATTTATGTTTTTTGCATTTTTATCTTTTTCATTTTTAGCATTTTTTAGTGTTTTACGTTTTTTTGCATTCTTTACATTATTTTGTTTTTTGCGTGTATTTGTGCTTTTTGCTTTTTTCTAATTTTTTGTTTTTTCTCTGTTTCTTTTGTGTTTTTTGCATTTTTTACATTATTTAAGTTCTTTGCATTTTTTATCTTTTTCATTTTTTACATTTTTTATTATTTTATGTTTTGGTTGCATTCTTTACATTATTTGTTTTTTTGCGTGTATTTGTGCTTTTTGCTTTTTTCTAATTTTTTGTTTTTTCTCTGTTTCTTTTGTGTTTTTTACATTATTTTGTGTTTTTTGCATTTTTTACATTATTTATGTTTTTTGCTTTTTTTATCTTTTTCATTTTTTACACTTTTTAGTATATTACCTTTTTTTGCATTCTTTACACTATTTTGTTTTTTGCGTGTATTTGTGCTTCTTGCTTTTTCTAATTTTTTGTTTTTTTCTGTTTCTTTTGTGCTTTTTACATTATTTTATGTTTTTTGCATTTTTTACATTATTTATGTTTTTTGCATTTTTATCTTTTTCATTTTTAGCATTTTTTAGTGTTTTACGTTTTTTTTGCATTCTTTACATTATTTTGTTTTTTGCGTGTATTTGTGCTTTTTGCTTTTTTCTAATTTTTTGTTTTTTCTCTGTTTCTTTTGTGTTTTTTGCATTTTTTACATTATTTATGTTTTTTGCATTTTTTATCTTTTTCATTTTTTACATTTTTTAGCATTTTAGGTTTTTATGCATTCTTTATATTATTTTCTTTTTTGCGTGTATTTGTGCTTCTTGCTTTTTATAATTTTTTGTTTTTTCTCTGTTTCTTTTGTGTTTTTTACATTATTTTGTGTTTTTTGCATTATTTACATTATTCATGTTTTTTGCATTTTTTACCTTTTTTGTTTTTTACATTTTTTAGTATTTTACGTTTTTTTTGCATTCTTTATATTATTTTCTTTTTTACGTGTATTTGTGCTTCTTGCTTTTTTCTAATTTTTGTTTTTTCTGTTTCTTTTGTGTTTTTTTACATTATTTTGTGTTTTTTGCTTTTTTTACATCATTTATGTTTCTTGCGTGTATTTGTGCTTCTTGCTTTTTCTAATTTTTTGTTTTTTCTCTGTTTCTTTTGTGTTTTTTACATTATTTTGTGTTTTTTGCATTTTTTACATTATTTATGTTTTTTGCTTTTTTTGTCTTTTTCATTTTTTACACTTTTTAGTATATTACCTTTTTTTGCATTCTTCATATTATTTTCTTTTTTTGCGCGTATTTGTGCTTTTTGCTTTTTTCAAATTTTTTGTTTTTTCTCTGTTTCTTTTGTGTTTTTTACATTATTTTATGTTTTTTGCATTATTTACATTATTCATGTTTTTTGCATTTTTTACCTTTTTTGTTTTTTACATTTTTTAGTATTTTACGTTTTTTTGCATTCTTTATATTATTTTCTTTTTTACGTGTATTTGTGCTTCTTGCTTTTTTCTAATTTTTTGTTTTATCTGTTTCTTTTGTGTTTTTTACATTATTTTGTGTTTTTTGCATTTTTTACATTATTTATGTTTTTTGTGTGTATTTGTGCTTTTTGCTTGTTTTTTCTCTGTTTCTTTTGTGTTTTTTACATCATTCTATGTTTTTTGCATTTTTTACATTATTTATGTTTTTTGCATTTTTTATTTTTTTTGTTTTTTACATTTTTTAGTATTTTACTTTTTTTTGCATTCTTTACATTATTTTGTTTTCTCTGTGTATTTGTGCTTTTTGCTTGTTTTTTCTCTGTTTCTTTTGTGTTTTTTACATTTTTTACATTATTTATGTTTTTTGCATTTTTTATATTATTTATGTTTTTTGCATTTTTATTTTTTTTGTTTTTTACATTTTTTAGTATTTTACGTTTTTTACATTCTTTACATTATTTTGTTTTCTCTGTGTATTTGTGCTTTTTGCTTGTTTTTTCTCTGTTTCTTTTGTGTTTTTTACATTTTTTACATTATTTATGTTTTTTGCATTTTTTATCTTTTTTGTTTTTTACATTTTTAGTATTTTACTTTTTTTGCATTTTTTACACTATTTTGTTTTTTGCGTGTATTTGTGCTTCTTGCTTTTTCTAATTTTTTGTTTTTTTCTGTTTCTTTTGTGCTTTTTACATTATTTTATGTTTTTTGCATTTTTTACATTATTTATGTTTTTTGCATTTTTTTATGTTTTTTGTTTTTTACATTTTTAGTATTTTACTTTTTTTGCATTTTTTACACTATTTTGTTTTTTGCGTGTATTTGTGCTTCTTGCTTTTTCTAATTTTTTGTTTTTTTCTGTTTCTCTTGTGCTTTTTACATTATTTTATTTTTTTTGCATTTTTTACATTATTTATGTTTTTTGCATTTTTATCTTTTTCATTTTTAGCATTTTTTAGTGTTTTACGTTTTTTTGCATTCTTTACATTATTTTGTTTTTTGCGTGTATTTGTGCTTTTTGCTTTTTTCTAATTTTTTGTTTTTTCTCTGTTTCTTTTGTGTTTTTTGCATTTTTTACATTATTTATGTTTTTTGCATTTTTTATCTTTTTCATTTTTTACATTTTTTAGCATTTTAGGTTTTTATGCATTCTTTATATTATTTTCTTTTTTTGCGCGTATTTGTGCTTTTTGCTTTTTTCAAATTTTTTGTTTTTTCTCTGTTTCTTTTGTGTTTTTTACATTATTTTATGTTTTTTGCATTATTTACATTATTCATGTTTTTTGCATTTTTTACCTTTTTTGTTTTTTACATTTTTTAGTATTTTACGTTTTTTTGCATTCTTTATATTATTTTCTTTTTTACGTGTATTTGTGCTTCTTGCTTTTTTCTAATTTTTTGTTTTATCTGTTTCTTTTGTGTTTTTTACATTATTTTGTGTTTTTTGCATTTTTTACATTATTTATGTTTTTTGTGTGTATTTGTGCTTTTTGCTTGTTTTTTCTCTGTTTCTTTTGTGTTTTTTACATCATTCTATGTTTTTTGCATTTTTTACATTATTTATGTTTTTTGCATTTTTTATTTTTTTTGTTTTTTACATTTTTTAGTATTTTACTTTTTTTTGCATTCTTTACATTATTTTGTTTTCTCCGTGTATTTGTGCTTTTTGCTTGTTTTTTCTCTGTTTCTTTTGTGTTTTTTACATTATTTTATGTTTTTTGCATTTTTTATATTATTTATGTTTTTTGCATTTTTATCTTTTTCATTTTTAGCATTTTTTAGTGTTTTACGTTTTTTTGCATTCTTTACATTATTTTGTTTTTTGCGCGTATTTGTGCTTTTTGCTTTTTTCTAATATTTTGTTTTTCTCTGTTTTTTTGTGTTTTTTGAATTTTTTTTGCATTCTTTGGATTTTTTACATTATTTATGCTTTTTGCATTTTTGCTTTTTCTTATTTTTCTATATTTTTTTATTTTTTTGGAGTTTGGTATCTTACGTGTTTTTGCATTCTTTGCAATAATTTATGTTTCTGTATGTTTTTGCGCTTCTTGCATTTTTCTGAGTTTTTGTATTTTTTGCGTTTATCTTGCATTTTTTGCATTCTTCACATTATTTTATGTTTTTTGCTTTTTTTTACATTATTTATGTTTTTTGCATTTTTATGTTGTTTTCATTTTTTCTTTTTTCTGAATTTTTTGTATTTTACATGTTTTTTGCATTTTTCATATTATTTTATTTTTTTTGCACTTTCAGTATTTTTCTAACTTTTTGTGTTTTTTGCGGTTTTTCGAATTTTTAGCATTCTTTACATTATTTTATGTTTTTTGCATTTTTGTTTTGTTTTCATTTATTCTTTTTTTTGAATTTTTTGTATTTTACATGTTTCTTGCATTTTTCGCATTATTTTTTTTGCACTTTCAGTATTTTTCTAACTTTTTGTGTTTTTTGCGGTTTTTCGAATTTTTTGCATTCTTTACATTATTTTATGTTTTTTTCATTTTTGTTTTGTTTTCGTCTTTTCATTTTTTTATTTTACGTGTTTTTCTATTGTTTGCATTAGTTTGTGTTTTTGAATGTTTTTGTGCTTCTTGCATTTTTGTAATTTCATGTGTTTTTGCGTCTTTTGCATTTTTTGCATTATTTACATTATTTTATGTTTTTTTGCATTTTTGCATTGTTTTCATTTTTTACTTTTTTTAAATTTTTTATATTTCACGTATTTTTTTGCATTCTTTGCATTAGTTCAGTGTTTTTGTGCTTCTTGAATTTTTCTATTTTTTTGTGTTTTTTGCCTTTCTTTTACATTTTTTGCGTTATTTGGATTATTTATGTTTTTTCATTACTACATTGTTTTCATTTTTTACTTTTTCTGTATTTTGTTGTATTTTACCTGTTTTCGCATTCTTTGGACTAGTTTATGTTTTTGTGTGTTTTTGCTTTTCTTGCATTTTTCTAATTTTTTGCTTTTTTTATCATTTTTTGCATTTTTTTGCATTCTTCACGTTATTTTATGTTTTTTTGTGTTGTTTTCATTTTTACGTTTTTCTGCATTTTGTTGTATTTTACCTGTTTTCGCATTCTTTGGACTAGTTTATGTTTTTGTGTGTTTTTGCTTTTCTTGCATTTTTCTAATTTTTTTGGATTTTTTGTCATTTTTTGCATTTTTTTGCATTCTTCACATTATTTTAGGTTTTTTGTGTTGTTTTCATTTTTACATTTTTCTGCATTTTGTTGTATTTTACCTGTTTTTGCATTTTTTGCATTATTTTGTTTTTTCGTCTGTTTTTGTGTTTCCTGCATTTTTTTAATTTTGTGTATTTTTTGCGTTTCTTTTGCGTTTTTCGCATTCTTTACATTTTTGCATTTTTTATAGTTTTCTTTTTTGTATTGTTTTCATTTTTTGATTTTTTAGCAGTTTTTTGTATTTTATGTGTTTTTTCATTCTTTGCATTAGTTTGTGTTGTTTTTGCGCTTCTTGTATTTTCCTAATTTTTTGTGTTTTTCGTGTCTTTTGAATTTTTAGCATTCTTCACATTATTTTATATTTTCAGTATTTTTGCTTTTTCATTTTTTCATTTTTTTGCAATTTTTTGTGTTTTACGTGTTTTTTTTAATTCTTTGCATTAGTTGGTGTTATTCTTGCGCTATTTGCATTTTTCTAATTTTTTTGTGTTTTTTTGCGTTTTCCTTGCATTTTTTGCATTCTTTACTTTTATTGTTTTTTTTCAGTTTTTTCATTTTTTTCATTCTTTTCATTTTTTGTATTTTACCTTTTTTCCATTTTTTGCATGTTTTTTTTGTGTTTTTGCCTTTCTTGCATTTTTTTAATTTTTTGTGTTTTTTGCAGTTTTTTCTATTTTTTGCATTCTTTACATTATTTTATGTTTTTTGCATTATTGTAATTTTTCATTTTTTGCAATTTTCTGCATTTTACGCGTTTTTTTGCGTTCTTTGCATTAGTTTGTGTTTTTGCGTCTTATTTCACTTTTTGTATTTTTCTCATTTTTTGTGTTTTCTGCGTTTCTTTTGCATTTTTTCCATTCTTTTTTTGTTGTTTTAAATTTTTCTTATTTTAGGTGTTTTTGCATTGTTTGCATTATTTTATGCTTTTTGAACATTCGTTTGTTTCTGCTAATTTTTGCATCTTTTGAATTTTAGGTGCTTTTCTGAGTTTTTTGGTCTTTTTGTGCATTATTTTGTGATTTTTACGTTTTCCAATATTTCCCAATTTTTCGCGTTTTTTACATTCTTTGCATTACTTTGCTTTTTTCTGAGCTTTCTGCCTTTTTCCATTTTTTTGCATTTTTTGCGTCTTTTTGTATTTTTTTATAATTTATAAATTTTTGTACTTTTTGCCTCATTTTGCCTATTTTGTCTTTTTGGGCTTCATTGAATTTTTGTTTTTTGGTTTTATTTGCATTTTTTGCATTATTTTGTTAATTTTGTGTGTTTTTATAACATATATACCAGGTTATAGCATATCCCACATTATAGCACATTCCATATTACAATGTATCTTGTGTTATGACATACTGCATGTTTTAACATATCTGACATTATAACGTATAACATGTCAGTGTGTTATAACATTTCCTACGTTATAACATATATACCAGGTTATAGCATATCCCACATTATAGCACATTCCATATTACAATGTATCTTGTGTTATGACATACTGCATGTTTTAACATATCTGACATTATAACGTATAACATGTCAGTGTGTTATAACATTTCCTACGTTATAACATATATACCAGGTTATAGCATATCCCACATTATAGCACATTCCATATTACAATGTATCTTGTGTTATGACATACTGCATGTTTTAACATATCTGACATTATAACGTATAACATGTCAGTGTGTTATAACATTTCCTACGTTATAACATATATACCAGGTTATAGCATATCCCACATTATAGCACATTCCATATTACAATGTATCTTGTGTTATGACATACTGCATGTTTTAACATATCTGACATTATAACGTATAACATGTCAGTGTGTTATAACATTTCCTACGTTATAACATATATACCAGGTTATAGCATATGCCACATTATAGCACGTCCCATATTACAATGTATCTTATGTTATTACATATCACATTTTATATCATATCCTACATTATAACATATAACATGTCAGTATGTTATAACATCTCATATGTTATAACATATATACCAGGTTATAGCATATGCCGCATTACAGCAGGTTCGGTATTATGTATCTCATGTTATTACATATCACATTTTATAGCATATCCTACATTATAACATAGAACATATCAGTATGTTATAACATTTCCTATGTTATAACATATATACCAGGTTATAGCATATGCCGCATTACAGCAGGTTCCGTATTATGTATCTCATGTTATTACATATCACATTTTATAGCATATCCTAGAGTATAACATAATATAGCATGTCAGTATGTTATAATGTTTCATATGTTATAACATATATACCAGGTTATAGCATACGCCACATTATAGCACGTTCCATATTACAACCTACCTTATGTTACTACAGATTGCATGTTACAGTATATCTGACATTATAACATATAACATGTCAGTATGTTATAACATATCCTATGTTATAACATGTATATTAGCTTATGGCATATGCCACATTATAGCAAGTTCGGTATTACAGTGTATCTTATGTTATTACATATTGCATGTTATAGCATATCTGACACGATAACATATAACATATCAGTATGTTAAAACATTTCCTATGTTATAACATAGACACCAGGTTATAGCATATGCCGGATTATAGCACGTTCCATATTACATTCCTCATGTTATTACATATCACCTTTTATAGCATATCCTACATTATAACATATAACATCTCAGTATGTTATAACATCTCATATGTTATAACATATATACCAGGTTATAGCATATGCCCCATTATAGCATGTTCCATATTACAACGTATCTTATGTTATTACATATCACATTTTATAGCATATCCTACATTATAACATAGAACATGTCAGTATGTTATAACATTTCCTATGTTATAACATATATACCAGGTTATAGCATATGCCCCATTATAGCACGTCTCATATTACAATGTATGTTATGTTATTACATATTGCATGTTATAGCATATCCTACAGTATAACATATAACATGTCAGTATGTTAAAACATCTCATGCGTTATAACATATATACCAGGTTATAGCATATGCCACATTATAGCACATCCCATGTTACAACGTATCTTATGTTATTACATATTGCATGTTATAGCATATCCTACAATATAACATATAACATGTCAGTATGTTATAAGATCTCATATGTTATAACATATATTTGCACGTCCCATATTACAACTATCTTATGTTATTACATATCACATTTTATAGCATATCCTACATTATAACATCTAACATGTCAGTATGTTATAACATTTTCTATGTTATAACATATATACCAGGTTATAGCATATTCCCCATTATAGCACGTCCCATATTACAACATATCTTATGTTATTACATGTTGCATGTTATAGCATATAATACAATATGACATATAACATGTCAGTATGTTATAACATCTCATATGTTATAACATATATACCAGGTTGTAGCATATGCCACATTATAGCACATTCCATATTACAACGTATCTTATGTTATTACATATCACATTTTATAGCATATCTCACAATGTAACATACAACATGTCAGTATGCTATAACATTTCCTATGTTATAACATATATACCAGGTTATAGCATATGCCACATTATAGCACGTCCCATATTACAACGTATCTTATGTTATTACATATTCCATGTTACAGCATATCTGACATTATAACATATAACATCTCAGTATGTTATAATATTTCCTATGTTATAAAATTTCCTATGTTATAACATTTCCCATGTTATAACATGTCAGTATGTTATAACATATGAGTATGTTATAACATGTAAAAAAAATTTTTTTTCATGTTATAACATAGGACTATTTGTATGTTATAACATAGGACTATGTTATGTAGATTTTACAATGTTCTAGAACATTCGACAATATGTCTCGAAGATTGCGCAATCCATGGCTGGTCGGCATCTCCTCGAGGCTTCCAATTTACAAAATATGAAATAAGATACATACACAAACATGCGGAATAAATAAATATCAATCAAGCGTAAAACAGGTAAACATATGAAAAATTGAAGAACGTGCGGCTAAGAATGTCGAGAAGCACGACCAATTGCACGCTTCAAGGATGATGGAGCAACACACACACAAAGAATAGGTATGTTGAAAGAAGCTTTGGATTATCAAATTTCACGAAACTTTAGAGAAAGATAAGGAAATTTTCTAGTACAAAATTGAATGAGTTAGATGAAGCGGAATCTTGCGAAGCTTTCGGAGCAGACGGAACGCTATTACGAAAAATTATCATTAACATAGCGGAGTGTCGCTTTGATCTATTGTAAGAAGATGAAAATCGATTTTTTTTCAACTTTTTGAAATATTTATAATTGATGGTATTAACGAAGAGCAAAAAAGTTGCACTCTCGCAAGTCCGAAACTAATTAGCTACTCGAAGCGTAATTAATTATGACATTTGTCGTACTGTAACTGTCGTACGTCAAAATACACGTGCCCGGCACATCAGAAAAATAACGCTCGGTGAGGGGTTCGAACTGTGGACCTTCAGGCAGGGGTGCTAACATGGCCATGTGGATGGTTCCAAAATGTGGTCCATGGCTGTGCCCCTCTTTGATTAGGGACGGCACTGGATGGTCAACTGGAGGCTAAAACCGATTTCGATTGCACATCAGAAAAATAAGGCTTGGTGAGGGTTTTTAACCCTGGAGGTTCAAGGAGGGAGGGCCCAGGATGCTCACGGAGGTTGCATATACCCAAATCTATGAAGCTGGCACATCAGCAAAATAAGGCTCAGTGAGAGGTGTGAACTGTCCATCTTCTGTTTGGAGCCAGAAATATCTGGCCCATGCTGAACAGGCAGGTGACCCCTGTACCCCCTTCAAGGAGCTAGGGCCCAGGGTGCTCACGGATGTTACATATACGCAAATGTGGGAGGCCGGAATATCAGAAAAATAACGCTCAGTGAGAGGTGTGAACTGTCCATCTTCTGTTTGGAGCCAGAAATATCTGGCCCATGCTGAACAGGCAGGTGACCCCTGTACCCCCTTCAAGGAGCTAGGGCCCAGGGTGCTCACGGATGTTACATATACGCAAATGTGGGAGGCCGGAATATCAGAAAAATAACGCTCAGTGAGATGTGTGAACTGTCCATCTTCCGTTTGGAGCCAGAAATATCTGGCCCATGCTGAACAGGCAGTTGACCCCTGTACCCCCTTCAAGGAGCTAGGGCCCAGGGTGCTCACGGATGTTACATATACGCAAATGTGGGAGGCCGGAATATCAGAAAAATAACGCTCAGTGAGATGTGTGAACTGTCCATCTTCTGTTTGGAGCCAGAAATATCTTGCCCATGCTGAACAGGCAGTTGATCCCTGTACCCCCTTCAAGGAGCTAGGGCCCAGGGTGCTCACGGATGTTACATATATGCAAATGTGGGAGGCCCGAATATCAGAAAAATAACGCTCAGTGAGAGGTGTGAACTGTCCATCTTCTGTTTGGAGCCAGAAATATCTGGCCCATGCTGAACAGGCAGGTGACCCCTGTACCCCCTTCAAGCAGGTAGGGCCCAGGGTGCCCAGGCATGTTACGTATATGCAAATGTGGGAGGCCGGAATATGAGAAAAATAACGCTCAGTGAGAGGTGTGAACTGTCCATCTTCTGTTTGGAGGCAGAAATATCTGGCCCATGCTGAACAGGCAGGTGACCCCTGTACCCCCTTCAAGGAGGTAGGGCCCAGGGTGCTCACGGATGTTACATATACGCAAATGTGGGAGGCCGGAATATCAGAAAAATAATGCTCAGTGAGAGGTGTGAACTGTCCATCTTCTGTTTGGAGCCAGAAATATCTGGCCCATGCTGAGCAGGCAGGTGACCCCTGTACCCCCTTTAAGGAGGTAGGGCCCAGGGTGCTCACAGATGTTACATATACGCAAATGTGGGAGGCCGGAATATCAGAAAAATAACGCTCAGTGAGAGGTGTGAACTGTCCATCTTCTGTTTGGAGCCAGAAATATCTGGCCCATACTGAACAGGCAGGTGACCCCTGTACCCCCTTCAAGCAGGTAGGGCCCAGGGTGCCCAGGCATGTTACATATATGCAAATGTGGGAGGCCGGAATATCAGAAAAATAACGCTCAGTGAGAGGTGTGAACTGTCCATCTTCTGTTTGGAGGCAGAAATATCTGGCCCATGCTGAACAGGCAGGTGACCCCTGTACCCCCTTCAAGGAGGTAGGGCCCAGGGTGCTCACGGATGTTACATATACGCAAATGTGGGAGGCCGGAATATCAGAAAAATAATGCTCAGTGAGAGGTGTGAACTGTCCATCTTCTGTTTGGAGCCAGAAATATCTGGCCCATGCTGAGCAGGCAGGTGACCCCTGTACCCCCTTTAAGGAGGTAGGGCCCAGGGTGCTCACAGATGTTACATATACGCAAATGTGGGAGGCCGGAATATCAGAAAAATAACGCTCAGTGAGAGGTGTGAACTGTCCATCTTCTGTTTGGAGCCAGAAATATCTGGCCCATACTGAACAGGCAGGTGACCCCTGTACCCCCTTCAAGCAGGTAGGGCCCAGGGTGCCCAGGCATGTTACATATATGCAAATGTGGGAGGCCGGAATATCAGAAAAATAACGCTCAGTGAGAGGTGTGAACTGTCCATCTTCTGTTTGGAGGCAGAAATATCTGGCCCATGCTGAACAGGCAGGTGACCCCTGTACCCCCTTCAAGCAGGTAGGGCCCAGGGTGCCCAGGCATGTTACATATATGCAAATGTGGGAGGCCGGAATATCAGAAAAATAACGCTCAGTGAGAGGTGTGAACTGTCCATCTTCTGTTTGGAGGCAGAAATATCTGGCCCATGCTGAGCAGGCAGCTGACCCCTGTACCCCTTCAAGGAGCTAGGGCCCAGGGTGCTCACGGATGTTACATATACGCAAATGTGGGAGGCCGGAATATCAGAAAAATAATGCTCAGTGAGGGTCTCAAACACTCCATCCTGACCTACATGGATGGTTCACAAATTATGCGTAGAGCACGTTCAAAGTTATAAAGCGCTTCCTAGGCAACTGAGACTTCGAAAGCGCACTTTTGATCGCTATGTTTCCATAGAAGTGTAGAAAATTTTGTTTCAAGCTGGGTGCAAGCCTATCTAAAAACACCTGATCATCATTTTTGGCCTATACTACTCAACAGGGTGACTTCAAAATCAAGCCAAATGACGGTGGTGAGGAGCATACCGTGGAACAAAAATGAACAATTCTAATTGATTTCTACCTGATAATATTAATGTCATTATACGCTGCACCTCGCTTTTGTTAATCAAGCAAATCTTGCACAGATTTTGCTAGCCAGGAAAAAATCCAGCAGAAAAAGAAGAAAAAAAACAGATTATCTATTATTCATTAGTTCATCTCTCTTATACACTCTAGAAAATAAACAACAGGCAGTCAGTCACTTTAGGAAAAAGCACTTAATCTCCAATATCTAGCCTTGTAATGGGTTTCGAAGCAAAAAAAAAATTTGCTAAAATGTAGAAGAAAAATGGGATTTAGAAATGTAGATGCGGGATTAAGAAGCGCTTATCAAGACAAGGAGCCCTATAGCACACCCCTCTAGGGAATGTACCCAGCTGATAAGTCTAGGGCCTTTACAGGGGGTGTAGAAAGCATGGTCAAGGCTTTAACGCACAAAATTCCACATCACTATAGAAAGTACGGGGGATACACAAAACATAAGCACGTTATAAGTATGGACTTCGAGGGTGCAGCTTATAACATGTGGTGTCATCTAGGGGCAGTAGAAAGTATGCTGGACCTTTAAAATGAGGGGCTATACAGGGGGTGTAGAAAGTATGGTCAAGGCTTTAATGCACAAAATTCCACATTACTGTAGAAAGTACAGGGGTACACAAAATATAGGCACATTGTAAGTATAGGCTCCGGGGTGCGGCTTATAGCATGTTGTGCCATGAAGCTGTTGTAGAAAGTATGCAGGAGCTTTAAAGTGAGGGCCTTTACAGGGGCTAGAAAGCATGATCAAGGCTTTAAAGCGCAAAATTCTACATTACTGTAGAAAGTACAGGGGGTACACAAAACATAAGCACGTTATAAGTATGGACTCCAAGGGTGCGGCTTATAGCATGTGGTGTCATCTAGGGGCAGTAGAAAGTATGGTGAACCTTTAAAATGAGGGGCTCTACAGGGGGTGTAGAAAGTATGGTCAAGGCTTTAATGCACAAAATTCCGCATCACTATAGAAAGTACAGGGGGTACACAAAACATAGGCACCTTATAAGTATGGACTTTGAGGGTGTGGCTTATAGCATGTGGTGTCATCTAGGGGCAGTAGGAAGTATGGTGAACCTTTAAAATGAGGGGCTATACAGGGGGTGTAGAAAGTATGGTCAAGCCTTTAACGCACAAAATTCCACATCACTATAGAAAGTAGAGGGGGTACACAAAACATAGGCACGTTATAAGTATGGACTCCGAGGGTGCAGCTTATAGCATGTTGTGTCATCTAGGAGCAGTAGAAAGTATGGTGGACCTTTAAAATGAGGGCCTCTACAGGGGGTGTAGAAAGTATGGTCATGGCTTTAACGCACAAAATTCCACATCACTATAGAAAGTAGAGGGGGTACACAAAACATAGGCACGTTATAAGTATGGACTCCCAGGATGCCGCTCATAGCGTGTGGTGTCATGAAGGTGCTGTAGAAAGTATGCAGGAGCTTTAAAGTGAAGGCCCTTACAGGGCAGTAGAAAGCATGGTCAAGGCTTTAACTTGTAAAATTCCACATCGCTGTAGAAAGTATAGGGGATATACAAAACACAGGCACGTTATAGGTATAGTGTAAAAATGTTCGAAAAATTACCAAGAAAGGTGTAAAATTTTCCAAAAAGTTAAGAAATTGTCAACAAAATTTTCACAAAAAAATGCAAAAAAAGCATTAATTTGTACAAAAACTTTCTAAAAAAGTGTAAAATTTTCCAAAAAAAATTTACAAAGAAAATGTAAATTGCCCAAGAAGGTTCACAAAAAAGTGCAGAATGGGCCGAAAAATTCACAAGTAAAGTATTAAATTGTCCAAAAAATTTATAAGAAAAGTGTAACACTTTTCAAAAAATTGCAGAAAAAGTATAAAATTTTCCAATAAATTTACAGAAAAAAGTTTTAGATTTTCCAAGAAATTCACCAAAAAGTGTACAAATGTTCAAAAAATTACGAATAAAGTGTAAAATTGTCCAAGAAATTACAAAAAATTTGTAAAATTGTCCGAGAAAATTACAGAAAAAGTGTTAAATTGTCTGAAAAAAAAGTAAAAAAATCCAAAAAGTATACAAAAACATGTAAAATTGTCCAAAAAGTTTGCAAAAAATTGTGAAATTATGCAAAAAATTTGAAAAAAAGTGTAGTATATTCCGAAAAATTAACAAGCAAATTGTAAAATTGTCAAAAAAAATAACAGAAAAAAGTGTAAAATTTTCCAAGAAATTTACAAAAAAACTGTGAAATTGCCCAGAAAATTACTGGAAAAAGTTTTAAATTTTTCAGAATATTTACAAGAAAAGTGTAAAATTAAGATAAATTTACAAAGAAAGTGCAAAATTGTCCAAAAAGTATATTGCAATATTATCGAAAAAATTCTGAAAAAAGTGTACAATTGTCCGAAAAATTAACAAAAAAGTCCAAAATTGTGCAAAAAATTACAAAAAAAAAGTAAAATTGTGCAAAAAATTACAAAAGAATGTAAAAATGTCCAGAAAAGAAACAAAAAGTGTAGGATTATCCAAAAAATTTACAGAAAAAAAAGTGTAAAATTTTTTAAAAAGTTTACAGAAAAAAGTGTAAAATTTTCCTGAAAATTTATTCAAAAAATATAGAGAAGTATGTAAGACCTTCAACCAAACATAGCACCGGGATCTACTGTAATTGACGTTAATTCATATGCTCGAGATAATATGGCATGCCCAAAAAATGAGAGATGGTGAAGCAAAATTAGCTTTGATGCTTCAAATTAACTATTGTGAATGGGAGCATACCTCGCATATAGTACGCACAACACATAAGTTGGGTATATGTTCAAAAATGTCATCATGTTCACTTTCTTTCAACCTAAGCCTAAGCCTAAGCCTAAGCCTAAGCCTAAGCCTAAGCCTAAGCCTAAGCCTAAGCCTAAGCCTAAGCCTAAGCCTAAGCCTAAGCCTAAGCCTAAGCCTAAGCCTAAGCCTAAGTCTAAGCCTAAGCCTAAGCCTAAGCCTAAGCCTAAGCCTAAGCCTAAGCCTAAGCCTAAGCCTAAGCCTAAGCCTAAGCCTAAGCCTAAGCCTAAGCTCAAGCCATTCTAAGCCGAAGGTCAGTAGTTCGAGCCCCTCACGGATACTTTTGAGATGCGTCAACCACATAGGACGTGTATCACTGGCATCAAAAAATTCTAATCAACACAATACATGCGGCAAAAAGTCTTTCATCGAAATTAGTCGCATTAGAAAAAGATGCAATAGTTACAACATGAGATCCGGCGTAAACACACCTCATTTTCCAAAACAACCATGTTTAGGGCGATACCCTCGCAGCAGCGGAAAAAATAAGAAACATAATTGTTCCACTCAGACCTATACTACACTATATTATAGGGTTTTATTAATCACAGAAATTAATAAAGGAAAATGGAGCTTTTCCCAAGTTGAATAACAATTTTTTTCTACAAAATAGAGCGGATAAGCTAAAAAATCCAAGATTACTGTGGTTTTTGGAAAAAATTTGTCGCTTTTCGCAATTGATCGACAAGTTGCAGTTTTTCTCTAAATTCTAAGAAACGCACCACAGAATATTTGAGGGTCGTGCCAGAAAAATAATGGCTGGTGAGGGGCTCGAACCCTGGACTTTTTGCATACAAGGCAAACTATGCAATTTGAGTTACATACATGTCGCATTACCACAAGGGAATGCGTTTCCCGATGGCTGGTGGAATGCCCCTGGTCACTTCCCACTACAGTCATGTGCATTGTTCCATGGTGTCAATCCTTATGCCCCAGAAAAAATGCTTGGTGAGGGGCTCGAACCCTGGACCTTCTTCTTATTGCACCTACCAAGCCTTGTAGATGTTGCATGCGCACCAGGGAACGCATTCTCGACACCATGGTCAAATGTGCAGTGGAATGCCACTGGTCACTTGGCACTGCAGTCATAAGCATTTTATTATGGTGTCAAACCCAATGACCCAGAAAAAAAATGTTTGGTGAGGGGCTCGAACCCTGGAACTTCCTCTTATTGCACTTATGAAGCTCTGTAGATGTCACATGAGCATGAGGGAACGCGTTCCCGACACTGACGGTGGAATACTCCTGGTCACTTGGCACCGCACTAATGGGCATTTTCCAATAGTGTCAATCTTTATGCCCCAGAAAAATGCTTGATGAGGGGCTGGAACCCTGGCCCTTGGACATTGGCACATTACCATGAGGAAAAGTGTTTCCTGCATCACCGTCAAATGGCTAGTGGAATACTGCTGGTCACTCAGCACTGCAGTCTTGAGCATTTTTCCATATTATCAGTTCTTATGCCCCAGAAAAACATGTTTGGTGAGGGGCTCGAACCCTGGACCTTGTGCATGAGTGCATAACCAAGGCACATAGATGTGGTCTTACCACGAGGGAATGCGTTCCCGACACCATCGTCAAATAGCTGATGGAACAACACCACTGGTCACTGAGTATTTTTGCATAATGCCAATGTTTATGCACTAGCAAAAAAACGTTTGGTGAGGGGCTCGAACCCTGGACCTTGTGCATAAGTGTACTAACTGGGGCCATGGATGTTGCGTGACCACCAGGGAACGCATTCCCAACACCACAGCTGGAAGGCCGATAGGATGCTGTTGGTCACTTGGCACCATAATCATGAGCATTTTTGCATGGTGTTCAAGCTTATGTGGTTAGTGGTTCCATAGGGGATTGTATAGATATTTTGAAGCTGCTGGTTCGAGACCCGCACCGTACCAAATTTTTTTTCAAATTCGACAAATATATAAAATTTAATTCTCACTGTATTAATATGCTAAAATAATTTAATTTAATTAAAAAGTAATTATCAAACTTAGTATTAATTAGCATACTGTAATGGGCTCAGCTTAATTAGAAGCAACAGCTCTTAGTAGATTAAAATCCCACGTATGATACGCTTAAGCTGTCACAATTCCAAAGCTAAAGTAGATAATGTGTTGAAAAATAGAATGACAAGAAGCAAGCATTCTATTTTAATTAGTCACTAATTAAAGCTAGCTTACTGTATAAAGTAGATATAGCTAGTAATTTACACCCAACACACACGCAAATGATGGCATTTCCTTAATTAGAATAATTAATGAGCCGTTGATGATCGACGACCTGACGAAATAATATATTATTTTTCATGAAAAGGGAAAAAGCCAAGCACGTCGACAATTATTCTTTATGCAAATGAGGAAATAATGATTTGGAAAAATTTGCATAATATCTATGCAAATAGGTATCGTAAAAGTAAGATAGAGTAACACAGTAGATATAGTATACTAAAATTGGTTGCTGATGAGATCCAGTGGCTGAAAAGACACCCTAAAAACAGTAACGAAAAAAACACCAAAAAAAATAAAATAAAAACTTAATAAAACACAAAAAAACGAAAAATAAATAAGGCACAAAAAAGTAAAAAACGCAAAAAAGTAAATGAACACAAAAATAAAATAAATAAAAAACAAAAAAAACACAAAAAGACACAAAAATTAAAACAAGCAAAACACAAAAAAATTAGGCACCAAAAAACACAAAAAAGTAAATGAACCCAAAAATAAAAAAAAATAAAAAACAACAAAAAACAACACAAAAAGACACAAAAATTAAAACAAACAAAACACAAAAAAACGAAAAATAAATAAGGCACAAAAAAGTATAAAACACAAAAAAGTAAATGAACGCAAAATAAAATAAATAAAAAACAAAAAAACACAAAAAGATACAAAAAGACACAAAAATTAAAACAAAACACAAAAAAATTAGGCACCAAAAAACACAAAAAAGTAAATGAACCCAAAAATAAAAAAAATAAAAAACAACAAAAAACAACACAAAAAGACACAAAAATTAAAACAAACAAAACACAAAAAAACGAAAAATAAATAAGGCACAAAAAAGTAAAAAACACAAAAATAAAATAAATAAAAAACAAAAAAAACACAAAAAGACACAAAAATTAAAACAAACAAAACACAAAAAAATTAGGCACTAAAAACACAAAAAAGTAAATGAACCCAAAAATAAAAAAAATAAAAAACAACAAAAAACAACACAAAAAGACACAAAAATTAAAACAAACAAAACACAAAAAAACGAAAAATAAATAAGGCACAAAAAAGTAAAAAACACAAAAATAAAATAAATAAAAAACAAAAAAAACACAAAAAGACACAAAAATTAAAACAAACAAAACACAAAAAAATTAGGCACTAAAAACACAAAAAAGTAAATGAACCCAAAAATAAAAAAAATAAAAAACAACAAAAAACAACACAAAAAGACACAAAAATTAAAACAAACAAAACACAAAAAAACGAAAAATAAATAAGGCACAAAAAAGTAAAAAACACAAAAAAGTAAATGAGCACAAAAATAAAATAAATAAAAAACAAAAAAACACAAAAAGACACAAAAATTAAAACAAACAAAACACAAAAAAATTTGGCACCAAAAAACACAAAAAAGTAAATGAACCCAAAAATAAAAAAAATAAAAAACAACAAAAAACAACACAAAAAGACGCAAAATTAAAACAAACACAACACAAAAAAACGAAAAATAAATAAGGCACCAAAAAGTATAAAAAACAAAAAAGTAAATGAACACAAAAATAAAATAAATAAAAAACAAAAAAATCACAAAAAGACACAAAAAGGCACAAAAATTCAAACAAACAAAACACAAAAAAATTAGGCACCAAAAAACACACAAAAGTAAATGAACCCAAAAAAAAAAAATAAAAAACAACAAAAAACAACACAAAAAGACACAAAAATTAAAACAAACAAAACACAAAAAAACCAAAAAATAAATAAGGCACAAAAAAGTATAAAACACAAAAAAGTAAATGAACACAAAAATAAAATTAATAAAAAACAAAAAAACACAAAAAGACACAAAAATTAAAACAAACAAAACACAAAAAAATTGGGCACCAAAAAACACAAAAAAGTAAATGAACCCAAAAATAAAAAAAATAAAAAACAACAAAAAACAACACAAAAAGACACAAAAATTAAAACAAACAAAACACAAAAAAACGAAAAAAAAAGGCACAAAAAAGTAAAAAACACAAAAATAAAATAAATAAAAAACAAAAAAAACACAAAAAGACACAAAAATTAAAACAAATAAAACACAAAAAATTAGGCACCAAAAAACACAAAAAAGTAAATGAACCCAAAAATTAAAAAAAATAAAAAACAACACAAAAGGACACAAAAATTAAAACAAACAAAACACAAAAAAACGAAAAATAAATAAGGCACAAAAAAGTATAAAACACAAAAAAGTAAATGAACACAAAAATAAAATAAATAAAATAAATAAAAAACAAAAAACACAAAAAGACACAAAAATTAAAACAAACAAAACACAAAAAAAACGAAAAATAAATAAGTCACAAAAAAGTATAAAACACAAAAAAGTAAATGAACACAAAAATAAAATAAATAAAAAACAAAAAAAAACCACAAAAAGACACAAAAATTAAAACAAACAAAACACAAAAAAATTGGGCACCAAAAAACACAAAAAAGTAAATGAACCCAAAAATAAAAAAAATAAAAAACAACAAAAAACAACACAAAAAGACACAAAAATTAAAACAAACAAAACACAAAAAAACGAAAAATAAATAAGGCACAAAAAAGTAAAAAACACAAAAATAAAATAAATAAAAAACAAAAAAAACACAAAAAGACACAAAAATTAAAACAAACAAAACACAAAAAATTAGGCACCAAAAAACACAAAAAAGTAAATGAACCCAAAAATTAAAAAAAATAAAAAACAACACAAAAGGACACAAAAATTAAAACAAACAAAACACAAAAAAACGAAAAATAAATAAGGCACAAAAAAGTATAAAACACAAAAAAGTAAATGAACACAAAAATAAAATAAATAAAATAAATAAAAAACAAAAAACACAAAAAGACACAAAAATTAAAACAAACAAAACACAAAAAAAACGAAAAATAAATAAGTCACAAAAAAGTATAAAACACAAAAAAGTAAATGAACACAAAAATAAAATAAATAAAAAACAAAAAAAAAACCACAAAAAGACACAAAAATTAAAACAAACAAAACACAAAAAAATTGGGCACCAAAAAACACAAAAAAGTAAATGAACCCAAAAATAAAAAAAATAAAAAACAACAAAAAACAACACAAAAAGACACAAAAATTAAAACAAACAAAACACAAAAAAACGAAAAATAAATAAGGCACAAAAAAGTAAAAAACACAAAAATAAAATAAATAAAAAACAAAAAAAACACAAAAAGACACAAAAATTAAAACAAACAAAACACAAAAAATTAGGCACCAAAAAACACAAAAAAGTAAATGAACCCAAAAATTAAAAAAAATAAAAAACAACACAAAAGGACACAAAAATTAAAACAAACAAAACACAAAAAAACGAAAAATAAATAAGGCACAAAAAAGTATAAAACACAAAAAAGTAAATGAACACAAAAATAAAATAAATAAAATAAATAAAAAACAAAAAACACAAAAAGACACAAAAATTAAAACAAACAAAACACAAAAAAATTAGGCACCAAAAAACACGAAAAAGTAAATGAACCCAAAAATAAAAAAAATAAAAAACAACAAAAAAACACAGAAAGACACAAAAATTAAAACAAACAAAACACAAAAAAAAAGAAAAATAAATAAGGCACAAAAAAGTATAAAACACAAAAAAGTAAATGAACACAAAAATAAAATGAATAAAAAACAAAAAAACACAAAAAGACACAAAAAGACACAAAAATTAAAACAAACAAAACACAAAAAAATTTGGCACCAAAAAACACAAAAAAGTAAATGAACCCAAAAATAAAAAAATAAAAAACAACAAAAAACAACACAAAAAGACACAAAATTAAAACAAACACAACACAAAAAAACGAAAAATAAATAAGGCACCAAAAAGTATAAAAAACAAAAAAGTAAATGAACACAAAAATAAAATAAATAAAAAACAAAAAAAATCACAAAAAGACACAAAAAGACACAAAAATTAAAACAGGCAAAACACAAAAAAATTAGGCACCAAAAAACACAAAAAAAGTAAATGAACCCAAAAATAAAAAAAAATAAAAAACAACAAAAAATAACACAAAAGGACACAAAAATTAAAACAAACAAACCACACAAAAAAAGAAAAATAAATAAGGCACAAAAAAGTATAAAACACAAAAAAGTAAATGAACACAAAATAAAATAAATAAAAAACAAAAAAACACAAAAAGACACAAAAAGACACAAAAATTAAAACAAAACACAAAAAAATTAGGCACCAAAAAACACAAAAAAGTAAATGAACCCAAAAATAAAAAAAAATAAAAAACAACAAAAAACAACACAAAAAGACACAAAAATTAAAACAAATAAAACACAAAAAAACGAAAAATAAATAAGGCACAAAAAAGTATAAAACACAAAAAAGTAAATGAACACAAAAAAAAATGAATAAAAAACAAAAAAAACACAAAAAGATACAAAAATTAAAACAAACAAAACACAAAAAAAACGAAAAATAAATAAGGCACAAAAAAAGTAAAAAACACAAAAAAGTAAATGAACACAAAAATAAAATGAATAAAAAACAAAAAAAACACAAAAAGACACAAAAATTAAAACAAACAAAACACAAAAAAATTAGGCACCAAAAAACACAAAAAAGTAAATGAACCCAAAAATAAAAAAAATAAAAAACAACAAAAAACAACACAAAAGGACACAAAAATTAAAACAAACAAACCACACAAAAAAAGAAAAATAAATAAGGCACAAAAAAGTATAAAACACAAAAAAGTAAATGAACACAAAATAAAATAAATAAAAAACAAAAAAACACAAAAAGACACAAAAATTAAAACAAAACACAAAAAAATTAGGCACCAAAAAACACAAAAAAGTAAATGAACCCAAAAAACAAAAAACAACAAAAAACAACACAAAAGGACACAAAAATTAAAACAAACAAAACACAAAAAAACCAAAAATAAATAAGGCACAAAAAATTATAAAACATAAAAAAGTAAATGAACACAAAAATAAAATAAATAAAAAACAAAAAAAATCACAAAAAGACACAAAAAGACACAAAAATTAAAACAGGCAAAACACAAAAAAATTAGGCACCAAAAAACACAAAAAAAGTAAATGAACCCAAAAATAAAAAAAATAAAAAACAACAAAAAACAACGCAAAAAGACACAAAAATTAAAACAAACAAAACACAAAAAAAAGAAAAATAAATAAGGCACAAAAAAGTATAAAACACAAACAAGTAAATGAACACAAAAATAAAATAAATAAAATAAATAAAAAACAAAAAACACAAAAAGACACAAAAATTAAAACAAACAAAACACAAAAAATTAGGCACCAAAAAACACGAAAAAGTAAATGAACCCAAAAATAAAAAAAATAAAAAACACAAAAAGACACAAAAATTAAAACAAACAAAACACAAAAAAAAACGAAAAATAAATAAGGCGCAAAAAAGTAAAAAAAATAAAAAAGTAAATGAACACAAAAATAAAATAAATAAAAAACAAAAAACACAAAAAGACAAAAATTAAAACAAACAAAACACAAAAAAAACGAAAAATAAATAAGGCACAAAAAAGTAAAAAAAATAAAAAAGTAAATGAACACAAAAATAAAATAAATAAAAAACAAAAAAATCACAAAAAGACACAAAAATTAAAACAAAACACAAAAAAATTAGGCACCAAAAAACACAAAAAAGTAAATGAACCCAAAAAATAGAAAACAACAAAAAACAACACAAAAGGACACAAAAATTAAAACAAACAAACCACACAAAAAAAGAAAAATAAATAAGGCACAAAAAAGTATAAAACACAAAAAAGTAAATGAACACAAAATAAAATAAATAAAAAACAAAAAAAACACAAAAAGACACAAAAATTAAAACAAACAAAACACAAAAAAATTGGGCACCAAAAAACACAAAAAAGTAAATGAACCCAAAAATAAAAAAAAATAAAAAACAACAAAAAACAACACAAAAAGACACAAAAATTAAAACAAACAAAACACAAAAAAATTGGGCACCAAAAAACACAAAAAAGGAAATGAACCCAAAAATAAAAAAAATAAAAAACAACAAAAAAACACAAAAAAGCACACAAAAATTAAAACAAACAAAACACAAAAAAAAGAAAAATAAATAAGGCATAAAAAGTATAAAACACAAAAAAGTAAATGAACACAAAAATAAAATAAATAAAAAACAAAAAGACACAAAAAGACACAAAAAGACACAAAAAGACACAAAAATTAAAACAAACAAAACACAAAAAAATTAGGCACCAAAAAACACAAAAAAGGAAATGAACCCAAAAATAAAAAAAATAAAAAACAACAAAAAAACACAAAGAGACACAAAAATTAAAACAAACAAAACACAAAAAAAAGAAAAATAAATAAGGCATAAAAAGTATAAAACACAAAAAAGTAAATGAACACAAAAATAAAATAAATAAAAAACAAAAAAAAACACTAAAAGACACAAAAAGACACAAAAATTAAAACAAACAAAACACAAAAAAAACGGAAAATAAATAAGGCACAAAAAAGTAAAAAAAATAAAAAAGTAAATGAACACAAAAATAAAATAAATAAAAAACAGAAAAAACACAAAAAGACACAAAAAGACACAAAAAGACACAAAAATTAAAACAGACAAAACACAAAAAAAAACACTAAAAACACAAAAAAGAAATAAGATACAAAAAAACATAAAAAGTAAAAAAGTCAAAGATAAAATAAATAAAACACTAAAAAGAACACACAGAAAATGTAAAAACCGCTAAAAATGAACATTACACAAAAAAAGTTAGTAAAACTCGAAAAATAAAATTAATAAAGGACAAAAAATATGAACAACACAAAAAGAATGAAAATAAAACACAAAAAAATTTGTAAACTCAAAAAATAAAATGAATAGAACACAAAAAATAAATAAACCAAAAAATTGATGAAACACAAAAAAATAAAAACACAAAAAAATAAAATGCAGAAAATAAATAAAACGCAAAAAATTTAAAAAAACAAAAAATAAATAAGAGACAAAAAACACAAACAATAAATAAAACACAAAAAATATGAAAAACCTAAGCACAAAAAATAAATAAAACAGAAAAAAACAGGAAAATAAAACACAAAAAATAAATAAAACAAAAAACAGGAAAACAAAACACAAAAAATAAATAAAACAGGAAAATAAAACACAAAAAAAGAAAATAAACTCAAACAACAAAACACCCAAAAATTAAGAAAACTTAAAAAAACACAAAAATGCATAAAACAGAAAATAAAAAAACGAAAATAAGAATAGAACACAGACAATACGAAAAACAAAAAATATGAAAATAAAACACAAATAAGTAAATAAAACAGAAAAATGTAGGTAACACGCAAAAAATAAAATGGATAAAACAAAAAAGATATGAAACACAAAAAAATGAGTAAAAACACGGAAAATAAACTAAACACAAAAAAATAAATTGAACGTAAAAAATAAAATGAATAAAACACAAAATAATTAAACACAAAAACAAAAAAAAATAAAACACAGAAAATGAACAAAACACATGAAAAAATAAAAAACAAAAAATGAATAAAACACAAAAAATATAAAAAACACAAAAAATAAATAAAACACAAAAAATATAAAAAAAAAACAAAAAATAAATCAAAATCTTGAAATAAACAAAACATAAAAAGTAAATACAACACAAAAAATAAAGCGGATGAAACACAAAAAAATAAAACAAAAATACAAAAAAACACAGAAAACAAATAAAACACAGAAAATGAACAAAACACATGAAAAAATAAAAAACAAAAAATTAATAAAACACAAAAAATATAAAAAACACAAAAAATAAATCAAAATCTTGAAATAAACAAAACATAAAAAGTAAATACAACACAAAAAATTAAACGGAGGAAACACAAATAAATAAAACAAAAATACAAAAAAACACAGAAAACAAATAAAACACAGATAATGAACAAAACACATGAAAAAATAAAAAACAAAAAATGAATAAAACACAAAAAATATAAAAAACACAAAAAATAAATAAAACACAAAAAATATAAAAAAAAACAAAAAATAAATCAAAATCTTGAAATAAACAAAACATAAAAAGTAAATACAACACAAAAAACTAAACGGATGAAACACAAAAAAATAAAACAAAAAAACAAAAAAACACAGAAAACAAATAAAACACAGATAATGAACAAAACACATGAAAAAATAAAAAACAAAAAATGAATAAAACACAAAAAATATAAAAAACACAAAAAATATGAAAAACACAAAAATCCGTAAAAATCTTGAAATAAACGAAACATAAAAAGTAAATACAACACAAAAAATAAAGCGGGTGAAACACAAAAAAATAAAAAAATACAAAAAAACACAGAAAACATATAAAACACAGAAAATGAACAAAACAGAAAATAAACAAGACACATGAAAAAATAAAAGACAAAAAATATAAAAACGCAAATAATGTGAAAAACACAAAAAATGAAAAACCCGAAAAATATGAAAAATACAAAAAATACATAAATCACAAAAAAATAAAAGACCAAAAAAATGAAATAAACAAAAAAATGAAAAAGACAAAAAAATGAAAAAGACAAAAAATAATATAACATAATATCTATGCAAATAGGTATCCTAAAAGTAAAATAGAGTAGTATACTAAAATTGGTTGCTGATGAGATCCAGTGGCTGAAAAGACACCCTAAAAAAATAAATAAAACACAAAAGCACAAAAAAAACAGAAACACACAAACACAAAATAAATAAAATACGGAAAAAAATAAAACGCACGAAATAAATAAAAAAACTTACAAAAAATACAAAAAAAAAGCACGAAAAAAATAAAAAACAAAAATTCTAAAAAACACAAAAAATAAATAAAACGCAAAAAAACCCAAGAATAAAACACAAAAAGGCACAAAAATTGAAATAAACAAAACGTAAAAAAGGAAAAAGGCAGGAAAAAAGTAAAAAAAAGAAAAAAAGGAAAAATATATAACAAATAAAAGACAAAAAAGTATAAAATAATAAGGCAGGAAAAATGAATAAAATACGGAAAATTAATAAAAATGTTAAAAATGAGCAGAACACAAAAAGTTAATAAAGCACAAAAAATAAATTAAATAAACCACAAACAATGAATGGAAAACAAAAAATATGAAAAAAAACAAAAAGGTAAAATAAAACGCAAAAAAAATGAATAAACACAGAAGGTGAAAACACAAAAAAAGAAATGAAACAAAAAGGCACGGAAAAACAATCAGAAACAGAAATAAATAAACACAAACAACACAAAAAATATGGAAAAGACAAAAAATAAATATAAGGTAAAAAATAAAAACACGAAAAAATGAAAAACAAGAGGACACAAAAATTAAAATAAACAAAACAGAAAAAAGAAATAAAACACACAAAAATAGAATAAATAAGACACAAAACTAAAAAATAAAACATAAAAAAATGAAGTAAATAAGACATAAAAAACAAATAAAAACAGAAGAATGAATAAAACACAGAAAATGAATAAAACTCTGAAAATAAAAGACAAAAACACCAAAAATATATAAAACACAGAAAATAAATAAAGCACAAAAAATGAATAAAACAGAAAATAAATGAAACAATAAAAAAAAGAAAGACGAAAAACACAAAAAATAGAAAAAAAGAAAAATACGAAAAACCCCAAAAAATATGAAAAACACAAAAAATATGAAAAACACAAAAAAATATGAAAAATATAAAAAATATGAAAAACGTAAAAAATATGAAAAACACAGAAAAATTAGAAAAACACAAAAAATATAAAAAACACAAAAAATGTGAAAAACACAAAAGATATGAAAAACGTAAAAAATATGAAACAGACAGAAAAATAAAAAACACCAAAAAGTATGAAGAACAGAGAAAAATAAAAAAAACACAAAAAATATGACAATCACAAATTAATATCAAAAACATAAAAAATATGAAAAACAAAACATATGAAAAACAGAAAAAAATATGAAAAACACAAAAAGTATGAAAAACACAAAAAATATGAAAAACGTAAAAAATATGGAAAACACAGAAAAATTAGAAAATCACAAAAAATATAAAAAACACAAATTAATATCAAAAACATAAAAAATATGAAAAACAGAAAAAAAATATGAAAAACACAAAAAGTATGAAAAACACAAAAAATATGAAAAACACAAAAGATATGAAAAACGTAAAAAATATGAAACAGACAGAAAAATAAAAAACACCAAAAAGTATAAAAAACAGAGAAAAATAAAAGAACAGAAAAATAAAAAAACACAAAATATGACAAACGCAAAAAAATATCAAAAACATAAAAAATATGAAAAACACAAACATATGAAAAACAGAAAAAATATGAAAAACACAAAAAATATGAAAAACACAAAAAAATATGAAAAATATAAGAAATATGAAAAACGTAGAAAATATGAAAAACAAAAAATTTAAAAAAACACAAAAAATATGAAAAACACAAAAGACATGAAAAACGTAAAAAATATGAAACAGACAGAAAAATATAAAACACCAAAAAGTATGAAGAACAGAGAAAAATAAAAAAACAGAATAATAAAAAAACACAAAAAATATGAAAAACATAAAAAATATGGAAAACACAAACATATGAAAAACAGAAAAGATATGAAAAACACAAAAAATATGAAAAACACAAAAAATATAAAAAACTCAAAAAATATAAAAAAACACGAAAAGTAGGAAAAACTCAGTAGATATGGATAACACAATAAAATACGAAAAACGTGAAAAATATGGAAAACACAAAATATATGAAAGACACAAAAAAATATAAAAACTCAAAAAATATAAAAAACACGAAAAGTAGGAAAACCTTAAAAAATATGGATAAGACAATAAATATGAAAAACGTAAAAAATATGAAAAACACAAAAAATATGAAAAACAAAAAAAAATTTGAAAAAAGTGAAAAATATGAAAAACACAAAATATATGAAAGACACAAAAAATATAAAAACTCAAAAAATATAAAAAACACGAAAAATAGGAAAAACTTAAAAAATATGGATAAGACAATAAATATGAAAAACGTAAAAAATATGAAAAACACAAAAAATATGAAAAACACAAAAAAATATGAAAAAAAGTGAAAAATATGAAAAACACAAAAAATATAAAAACTCAAAAAATATAAAAAACACGAAAAGTAGGAAAACCTTAAAAAATATGGATAAGACAATAAATATGAAAAACGTAAAAAATATGAAAAACGTAAAAAATATGAAAAACACAAAAAAATGTGAAAAACACAAAAAAATATAAAAAAAAGTGTAAAATATGAAAAACACAAAATATATGAAAGACACAAAAAATATAAAAAACTCAAAAAATATGAAAAACACGAAAAGTAGAAAAAATTTAAAAAATATGGATAACACAATAAAGTATGAAAAACGTGAAAAATATGAAAAACGTGAAAAATATGAAAAACGTGAAAAATATGAAAAACACAAAAAAATGTGAAAAACACAAAAAAATATAAAAAAAAGTGTAAAATATGAAAAACACAAAATATATGAAAGACACAAAAAATATAAAAACTCAAAAAATATAAAAAACACGAAAAATAGGAAAAACTTAAGAAATATGTATAAGACAATGAAATATGAAAAACGTAAAAAATATTAAAAACGTGAAAAATATGAAAAACACAAAAAAATGTGAAAAACACAAAAAAATATGAAAAAAGTGAAAAATATGAAAAACACAAAAAATATATAAACTCAAAAAATATAAAAAACACGAAAAATGGGAAAAACTTAAAAAATATGGATAAGACCATAAACATGAAAAACACAAAATATATGAAAGACAAAAAATATAAAAAACTCAAAAAATATAAAAAACACGAAAAGTAGGAAAAACTCAGAAAATATGGATAACACAATAAAATATGAAAAACGTGAAAAATATGAAAAACATGAAAAATATGAAAAACACAAACATATGAAAAACAAAGAAAATATGAAAAATACAAAAAAATATGAAAAAAGTGAAAAATATAAAAAACACAAAATATATGAAAGACACAAAAAATATAAAAACTCAAAAAATATAAAAAACACGAAAAATAGGAAAAACTTAAAAAATAGGAAAAACTTAAAAAATGTGAAAAACGTGAAAAATATGAAAAACACAAACATATGAAAAACAAAAAAAATATGAAAAACACAAAAAAATATGAAAAAAGTAAAAAATATAAAAAACACAAAATATATGAAAGACACAAAAAATATATAAAACACGAAAAATAGGAAAAACATAAAAAATATGGATAAGACAATAAATATGTAAAAGGTGAAAATATGAAAAACGCAAAAAATATGAAAAACACAAAAAAATGTGAAAAACACAAAAAAATATGAAAAAAGTGAAAAATATGAAAAACACAAAAAAATGTGAAAAACACAAAAAATATGAATAAAGTGAAAAATATGAAAAACACAAAATATATGAAAGACACAAAAAATATAAAAAACTCAAAAAATATGAAAAACACGAAAAGTAGAAAAAATTTAAAAAATATGGATAACACAATAAAGTATGAAAAACGTGAAAAATATGAAAAACGTGAAAAATATGAAAAACACAAAAAATATGAAAAACACAAAAAAATGTGAAAAACACAAAAAAATATAAAAAAAGTGTAAAATATGAAAAACACAAAATATATGAAAGACACAAAAAATATAAAAACTCAAAAAATATAAAAAACACGAAAAATAGGAAAAACTTAAGAAATATGTATAAGACAATGAATATGAAAAACGTAAAAAATATTAAAAACGTGAAAAATATGAAAAACACAAAAAAATGTGAAAAACACAAAAAAATATGAAAAAAGTGAAAAATATGAAAAACACAAAAAATATATAAAACACAAAAGAATGAATAAAACATACAAAATTTGAAAAAGACAAAAAATATGAAAAAGGCAAAAGCCGATAACCATTGGAATCGAAATGCAAATACAGAATAGTATCCAGGAACATTCAATATACGAGATTGGAAAATGGTAACATTATATAAATGGAACGTTATACTAAAAAAAAGAGCTAGGTTCTTGAGCAAAGAATGTTCATTTTTGTATTGCACATGGAAAGAGTAACACAATACAGTAATGGCAAAAATAGCAGGTGGTGGCAGCTTTTTTCCCACATTGCTTTTTCCATCTAGAGCGGAAAATTGATCTAAATTTTTTATGGAAAAAAGGAAAAACTAGAGAATTATAAGCCTAAGCCTAAGCCTAAGCCTAAGCCTAAGCCTAAGCCTAAGCCTAAGTCTAAGCCTAAGCCTAAGCCAAAGCCTAAGCCTAAGCCTAAGCCTAAGCCTAAGCCTAAGCCTAAACCTAAGCCTAAGCCTAAGCCTAAGCCTAAGCCTAAGCCTAAGCCTAAGCCTAAGCCTAAGCCTAAGCCTAAGCCTAAGCCTAAGCCTAAGCCTAAGCCTAAGTCTAAGCCTAAGCCTAAGCCAAAGCCTAAGCCTAAGCCTAAGCCTAAGCCTAAGCCTAAACCTAAGCCTAAGCCTAAGCCTAAGCCTAAGCCTAAGCCTAAGCCTAAGCCTAAGCCTAAGCCTAAGCCTAAGCCTAAGCCTAAGCCTAAGCCTAAGCCTAAGCCTAAGCCTAAGCCTAAGCCTAAGCCTAAGCCTGAGCCTAAGCCTAAGCCTAAGCCTAAGCCTAAGCCTAAGCCTAAGCCTAAGCCTAAGCCTAAGCCTAAGCCTAAGCCTAAGCCTAAGCCTAAGCCTAAGCCTAAGCATCAAACAGCTCCTCTGGACAAAATTAATGTGAATCATGTTTATATTGGATATCAAATTTCCGCCTCTATAAACCAAAATTTCGCACCTCAGATCATGGTACGACGTGGCACATGCTCGAAAAAATTCAGGGAACAAAGCTCAAAATGTCACATGATTATTATACAAAATTTCCGCTCCAAAAATCACGTTTTTTTGGCTAAAAAAAATTTTTGAAAAGCACGTACTAATTAGCATATTTCTACAGTATGCCCACCCTCTCAAAAATTGACCATGACCATTATATGCTAATTTTTCATGTGACAAAAAAAGTCAATCAAGCATGATCATGAAAATCCAATTAATTTGCATAATTGGCAATTAATAAATCATGATTTTTGAGAGAATCAGGAAAAAAAATTTTTTTTTTCTGGACACCCTGTCTCTAGAGTATACTGTAAATTTTGTAAATAGTAGAAAAAATGGAAAACGTGCCAATTGACGAGAAAAGCCTGTCGATCAAAAAAAAATTTTTACAAAGCTACAGTAAGAAGATTAATATTAATGGAATTAAGAACATAATCAAGTTTATTGATGGTTTTTGTATGACTCATCAGACTTACAGTAAGCCAGAAATTTTCGAATGATTACGAAATATATTTTTCTTGTCTTTTTTACTTTTTTGTGTTTGTTTTCTTTTTTGCTTTTTGTGTTTTTTAATTTTTGTTTTTCTTTTGTTTTCCCTTTTTTGTGTTTGTTTTATATTTTACCCTAAAATTTCGTTTTCTTTCTCCTTTTTCGTGTTTATTTTCTTTTTACTTATCGTGTTTGTTTCCTTTTTTATTTTGGTATTTTTTTGTTCTCATTTTCGTTTTACTTTTTTGTGTTTGTTTTCTTTTTTGCTTTTTGTGTTTTTTTATTTTTGTTTTTCTTTTGTTTTCCCTTTTTTGTGTTTGTTTTATATTTTACCTTAAAATTTCGTTTTCTTTCTCCCTTTGCGTGTTTATTTTGTTTTTACTTATCGTGTTTGTTTCCTTTTTTATCTTGCTATTTTTTTGTTTTTCTTTTCTTTTTCCTTTTTAGTGTTTGTTTTCTTTTATTTTTTGTGTTTGTTTTCTTTTTTAATTTCCTGTTTGTTTTCTTTTTCTCTTTTTGTGTTTGTTTCCTTTTTTACTTTCTGTGTTTGTTTCCTTTTTTACTTTTTGTGTTTATTTCTCTTCCTAATCTTGATTTTTTTTTGTATCACTTTTCTTTTTTTCTCTTATTCTTTTCCTTTTTTACTTTTTGTTTGTTTTCTTCTTTTATTTTCCATGTTTGTTTTCCTTTTTTGTGTTTGTTTCCTTTTTTACTTTTTGTCTTTATTTTTTTTACTTTTTGTGTTTCTTTTCTTTCTTAATTTTTGTATTTATATTCTTCTTCTACTTTTTATGTTTGTTTTCTTTTCCCCTTTTGTGTTTGTTTTCTTTTTTCTTTTCGTATTTTTTCTTTACTTTTTTTAGTTTCTTTTCTTTTTCCTCTTTTTGTTATTTTTGTTTTCTTTTTTTTATTTTTTGTTTGTTTTTTCTTTATTTTTTTCTACTTCTATGTTTGTTTCATTTTTTACTTTTTGTGTTTGTTCCATTTTTTTACTTTTTGCGTTTGTTTCCTTTTTTCGTGTTTGTTTTCTTTTTTTTACTTTTTGTTTTTGTTTCCTTTTTTACTTTTTGGGTTTGTTTTCTTTTTTACTTCCTGTGTTTCTTTTCTTTTATTTCTATTTCTTTTTTTCTTCTACTTTTTATGTTCATTTTCGTTTTTACTTTTCATCTTTGTTTTCTTTTTCACTTTTTGTATTTTTTCTTTTTCACATTTTGTGTTTGTTTTCTTTTTCATTTTTTGTGTTTGTTTTCTTTTTTACTCTTCGTGTTATTTATTATATTTTTCTCCTTTTTATGTTCGTTTTCGTTTTTACTTTTCATCTTTGTTTTCTTTTTCACTTTTTGTGTTTGTTTTCTTTTTCCTTTTTTGTGTTTGTTTTCTTTTTCCTTTTTTGTATTTGTTTTCTTTTTCCTTTTTTGTGTTTGTTTTCTTTTTTACTTTTCCTGTTTGGTTTGTTTTTACTTTCCGTCTTTCTTTTTTTTTTGTTTTTGTGTTTCTTTCGCTTTTCCCTTTTTGTGTTCGTTTTCTTTTTTACTTTTGTATTTTTTTCTTTTTCCCTTTTTTGTTCGTTTTCCTTTTTTTGTGTTTCTTTTCTTTTTTTCCTTGATTTTGTTTTCTTTTTTGCCTTTTTGTGTTTGTTTTCTCTATTACTTTTTGATTTCTTTTTTCCCTTTTTGTCTTTTTTTCTTTTTTACTTTTAGTGCTTGTTTGCTATTTTACTTTTCGTGTTTTTTTACTTTCTGTGTTTCTTTTCTTTTTTCTTTTTTGAGTTTGTTTTCTTTTTTACTTTTCTGTCTGTTTTCTTATCTACTTTTCTGTCTGTTAACTCTTTCTGGTTGTTTTCTTTTTTACTTTTTGTGTTTGTTTTCTTTTTTACTTTTTGGCTTTCTTTTCTCTTTTCCTTTTTGTTTTGCTTTTTTCACTTTTAATATTTATTTTCTTTTTTAATTTTTTTATTTCGTTTCTTTTTTTTGTGTCTGTCTTATTTTTTACACTTTTGCATTTCTTTTTTTCTCTTTTTGCCTTTGTTTTCTTTTTTACTTTTCGTATTTCTTTATTTCTACTTTTTACTTGTTGTTTTTTTTCTTTTTTCTTTTTTGCGTTTGTTTTTTACTGTTTCTGTTTTTTTCTTTTTATACTTCGAATTTTTGTGTTCCCTTCCGTTTTGTCTGTTTTTTCGTGCCCTATATATATTTTTTATTTCTTTGTATTTATTGTGTTTTCTTAATTTTTTTGTTTTCCTTATTTTTTTGTGTTTCATTCATTTTTTTTATTTTTTCTGTTTTTATTTTTTGTGTTTTCCTTATTTTTTGTGTTCTATTCTTTTTTTTATTTTTCTGTTTTTCATATTTTTTGTTTTGCTATTTTCTTTATTTTTTTGTGTTTTTTTGCGTTTTATTTATATTTTGTATTTTATGTTTTGTTTTTTGTGTTTTACTCATTTTTTTGTTTTATAAATTTTGTTGTGTTTCATTTATTGTTTGTGTTTCTTATTATTTTTTGAGTTTTATTGATTTTCTTTGTTCTATTTATTCTTCTATATATTTTTTTGTTTTCTATTTTTTGTGCTTCGTTTATTTTCTGTTTTTCATTTTTTGTGTTTTATTTATTCTTTGTGTTTTTTATTTTGCGTTATGTTTATCTTTGCATTTTATCTATTTTTTGTATTTTCATGTGTTTTGCCCTTTTTTTTGTTTTTTACTTTCTTGTTTTTTTTATTCTTGTGTTTTATTTTTTTGTGTTTCATTTATTTTTGGTGTGTTTTATTTATTTTTTCGTGTGTTTTATGAAGTTTAATGTGTTTTATTTATTATTTGTGTTCTCCATTTTTTTTTGTTTTTTTTGCATTTGTATGTTTTTGTATTTTATTTACATTTTTGTGTTTTATTTACTTTTTGTGATTTATTCATTTAGTGTGTTTTATTAATTTTGTTGTGTTTTATTTATTTTTTGTGTTTTATTTATTTTTTGTGTTTTATTTTTTTTACGTTTTATTTATTCTGTGTTCTATATATTTTTTGTGTTTTTTTTGTATTTTTTGTGTTTGATTTATTTTTTGTATTTTCATATGTTTTGTGTTCTATTTATCTTTGTGTTGGTTTTCTTTTTTTGTTTTGCTTTTTGTTTTCACTTTCGTTCTTTTTCTGTGATATATTTTTTGTACTTTATTTATTTCTGTGTTTTGTTTACATTAATTTTATGTTTTTTTAAAATTTTATTATATGTTTGTTTTTTGTGCTTGTTTTCTTTTTGTATTTTGCTTCTCGTTTTCACTTGCGTTTTTCCCTGCAATATATTTTTTGTGTTTTATGTATTTCTTTTTTGAATACATATAATTTCTGTTTTAATTATTTTTTTACTTGTTTCCTTTAACTTCCATTTTTTATATTTTTTGTTTTTTTTTATCTTTCATGTTTTTTTAATCTTTTATCTTTTTTTATTCATCTTTTGGGTTTTATTTATTTTTTAGTGATTTATTTTTTTTGTGTTGTATTTTTAGTGTTTTTTTGTGGTTTTTTTGTTTTATTTATTTTTTGTTCTATTTATTTTTTGTGTTTTAATTATTTTGTTGTGTTTTATTTCTTATTTGTGTTTTTCATTTTTTGTGTTTTATTTATGTTTTTTGTTTTATTTATTCTTTGCTCCATATATTTTTGCTTTTTTATTTTTTGTATCTTTTTTTGTTTTTTTTCTCTCTTTTTGTAGTTTTAATATTTTTTTGTGTTTTAGTTTTTTGAGTTTATTTATTGTTTGTGTTTTTCATATTTTTTGCGTTTTATTTTTTTTGTGTTTCATTTGTTTTTTGTGTTCCCCCATTTTTTATGTTTTATTAATTTTTTTGCGATTTTCATATTTTGTGTGTTATAATTTGTTGTGTTTTATTTTTTTTTATTTTATTTATTTTGTGTTTTTTGTGTTTCATTTATTTATCGCCTTTCATTAATTTTTTGTGTTTTATTTATTCAATGTGTTTTTCATGTTTGTTTTTGTGTTTTATTTATTATTTGTGTTTCATTTTTTTGTATTTCATTTATCTTCTTTATTTCATGTGTATGTTTTATTTATTTTGTGTTTGTTTTATTTATTTTTTGTTTGTTTTATTTATTTTTTGTTTTTATATATTTTGTGTCTTTTATTTGTGCAATGTGTTTTATTTATTTTTCATACTTGATTTATTTTTCGTGTTTGATTAATTTTTGTGTTTGATAAATTTTTGTGTTTTATTTTATTTTCTGTAATTTATTTATTTTTTTGTGTTTTATTCATTTTTCGTGTTTGATTAATTTTTGTGTTTTAATTATTTTTCATGTTTGATTAATTTTTGTGTTTTATTTATTTTTGTAATTTTTTTGTATTTCGTTTATTTTTTGTGTCTTATTCGTTTTTTGTGATTTATTTATATTCTGTATTTTCTTTTTTTTGTGATTTATTTATATTCTGTATTTTATTTTTTGTGTTCTACTCATTGTTCTTGATTTATTAATTTTTTGAAATTTATTTTATTTTGTTATTTTTCAGTGTTTTTCTGTATTTTATTTATTTTTCGTGTTTTTATTTATTTTTTGTGTTTTTTGTTTTTTGTATTTTTTACAAATTGTCATTCATTACTTTAAAATAGGCAAACAAAAAATAAACAAAAAATATTTGTGTTTATTCCTTGTGTTTTTCTGTTTTATTTCATTTTTTGTCTTTTATTTATTGTTTGTGTTTTAATTATTTTTGTTTTGTTGTTTTATTTTTTTGTGTTTTATTTATTTTTTGTGTTCCATTTATTTTTTGTCTTTTGTTCATTTTGGTGTTTTATTAATTTTTTGTGTTTTATTTATTCTTTGCTTTATATAATTTTGCTTTTATAATTTTTTGTATCTTATTTTTTGTTTTTCTCTGTGTTTCATTTGTTTTTCGACTTTTTTTGTATTTTTTGGTTTTTTGTGTTTTTTTACAAAATTAAAATTTATCACTTTAAAATAGGCAAACAAGAAAAGACAAAAAAAATTTTTGTTTATTTTTTGTGTTTTTCATGTTTTTCTGTTTTATTTCATTTTTTGTCTTTTGTTTGTTTTTTATTAGTTTTTTTGTGTATTATATATTTTCTGCGTTCCATTTATTTTTTGTCTTTCGTTCATTTTGGTGTTTTACTTATTCTTTGCTTTATACATTTTTACTTTTTTAATTTTTTGTATCTTATTTTTAGTTTTTTCTCTGTGTTTCATTTGTTTTTCGACTTTTTTTGTATTTTTTGGTTTTTTTGTGTTTTTTCACAAAATTAAAATTTATTACTTTAAAATAGGCAAAGAAAAAATAAACAAAAAATATTTTTGTTTATTCTTTGTGTTTTTCATATGATTTATGTTTTTCATGCTTTTTCTATTTTATTTCATTTTTTTTATTTATTGTTTGTTTTTTGTTAGTTTTTTGTGTATTATATATTTTCTGTGTTTCATTTATTTTTTGTCTTTTGTTCATTTTGGTGTTTTATTCATTTTTTGTGTTTTATTTATTCTTTGCTTTATACATTTTTGCTTTTTTAATTTTTTGTATCTTATTTTTTGTTTTTTCTCTGTGTTTCATTTATTTTTCGAATTTTTTTGTGTTTTTTTTTTGTTTTTTTTTGTGTTTTTTTACAAAATTAAAATTTATTACTTTAAAATAGGCAAACAAGAAAAAACAAAAAATATTTTTGTTTATATTTTGTTTTTTATAATTTTTGTGTTTTTCATGTTTTTCTGTTTTATTTCATTTTTTTGTCTTTTATTTATTGTTTGTTTTTTTTAGTTTTTTGTGTATTATATATTTTCTGCGTTCCATTTATTTTTTGTCTTTCGTTCATTTTGGTGTTTTATTTGTTCTTTGCTTTATATATTTTTGCTTTTTTAATTTTTTGTATCTTATTTTTTGTTTTTTTCTCTGTGTTTCATTTATTTTTCGATTTTTTTTGTGTTTTTTTGTTTCTTTACAAAATTAAAATTTATTACTTTAAAATAGGCAAACAAGAAAAAACAAAAAATATTTTGGTTTATATTTTGTTTTTTATAATTTTTGTGTTTTTCATGCTTTTTCTGTTTTATTTTATTTTTTGTCTTTTATTTATTGTTTGTTTTTTATTAGTTTTTTGTGTATTATATATTTTCTGGGTTCCATTTATTTTTTGTCTTTTGTTCATTTTGGTGTTTTATTTATTTTTTGTGTTTCATTTATTCTTTGCTTTATATATTTTTGCTTTTTTAATTTTTTGTATCTTATTTTTTGTTTTTTTCTGTGTTTCATTTATTTTTCGATTTTTTTTGTGTTTTTTTACAGAATGGAAATTTATAACTTTAAAATAGGCAAACAAGAAAAAACAAAAAATATTTTGTTTATTTTTTGTGTTTTTTATAATTTTTGTGTTTTTCATGCTTTTTCTGTTTTATTTTATTTTTTGTCTTTTATTTATTGTTTGTTTTTTACTAGTTTTTTGTGTATTATATATTTTCTGCTTTCCATTTATTTTTTGTCTTTCGTTCATTTTGGTGTTTTATTTATTCCTTGCTTTATATATTTTTGCTTTTTTAATTTTTTGTATGTTATTTTTTGCTTTTTCTCTGTTTCATTTATTTTTCGAATTTTTTTTTGTTTTTTTTTTGTGTTTTTCTACAAAATTAAAATTTATTGCTTTAAAATAGGCAAACAAAAAAAACAAAAAATATTTTTGTTTATTTTTTGTGTTTTTTATAATTTTTGTGTTTTTCATGCTTTTTCTGTTTTATTTCATTTTTTGTCTTCTATTTATTGTTGATTTTTTATTAGTTTTTTTGTGTTTTATATATTTTCTGTGTTCCATTTATTTTTTGTCTTTTGTTCATTTTGGTGTTTTATTTATTTTTTGTGTTTTATTTATTCTTTGCTTTATATATTTTTGCTTTTTTAATTTTTTGTATTTAATTTTTTGTTTTTTCTGTTTTTCATTTATTTTTCGAATTTTGTTGTTTTTTTGTGTTTTTTTGCAAAACTAAAATTTATTACTTTAAAATAGGCAAACAAAAAAAAACCAAAAAATATTTTTGTTTATTTTTTGTGTTTTTTATAATTTTTGTGTTTTTCATGTTTTTCTGTTTTATTTCATTTTTTGTCTTTTATTTATTGTTTGTTTTTTATTAGTTTTTTGTGTATTATATATTTTCTGTGTCCCATTTATTTTTTGTCTTTTGTTCATTTTGGTGTTTTATTTATTTTTTGTGTTTTATTTATTCTTTGCTTTATATATTTTTGCTTTTTTAATTTTTTGTATTCAATTTTTTGTTTTTTTTCTGTTTTTCATTTTTTTCGATTTTTTTGTGTTTTTTTTGTGTTTTTTTACAAAATTAAAATTTATTGCTTTAAAATAGACAGACAAAAAATATTTTTGTTTATTTTTTGTGTTTTTCATAAATTTTGTGTTTTTCATGTTTTTCTGTTTTATTTCATTTTTTTTAATTTATTGTTTGTTTTTTATTAGTTTTTTGTGTAATATATATTTTCTGTGTTTCATTTATTTTTTGTCTTTTGTTCATTTTGGTGTCTTATTTATTTTTTGTGTTTCATTTATTCTTTGCTTTATACATTTTTGCTTTTTTAATTTTTTGTATCTTATTTTTTGTTTTTTCTCTGTGTTTCATTTATTTTTCGAATTTTTTTGTGTTTTTTTGTGTTTTTTACAAAAATAAAATTTATTACTTTGAAATAGGCAAACAAGAAAAAACAAAAAATATTTTTGTTTATTTTTTGTGTTTTTCATAATTTTTGTGTTTTTCATGTTTTTCTGTTTTATTTCATTTTTTTATTTATTGTTTGTTTTTTGTTAGTTTTTTGTGTATTATATATTTTCTGTGTTCCATTTATTTTTTGTCTTTTGTTCATTTTGGTGTTTTATTTATTTTTTGTGTTTTATTTATTCTTTGCTTTATATATTTTTGCTCTTTTAATTTTTTGTATTTCATTTTTTGCTTTTTCTCTGTTTTTCATTTATTTTTCGAATTTTTTTGTGTTTTTTTTGTGTTTTTTTTTTGTTTTTTTTTGTGTTTTTTTACAAAATTAAAATTTATTACTTTAAAATAGGCAAATAAAAAATGCATTTTCGTAACATACAGTCGTAGAAGTGAGATTTAATAATACTTTGAAAAAAAATCGGGTGAAATTTTGAATCACTGATTATCTTGATTCCAAAAATTCCAAAAATTTTTTGGTCAAAATTGCGTTTTCGACGTTTCGTGACGTTTGTGATGATTTTGTAACGTACGAGCTTGACAAAAACCTTTGCCGCAAAATTGACAAACGTATGGTTTAACGTTAGAATGGGTAAATCTGAAAAATTCAACATAAAGAAGAAAAGAAAAAAGTAAAAAAAAACAAAAAAACAAAAAAACAGAAAAAACAAGAAAATAGAAAAGAAAAAATACGAAAGCAAAGAAAGCAAAAAACTAAAAAAAAGTAAAAGATAAAAAGTAAAGAAAACTCAAAAAAGTGAAAAAGTATAGAAAAGAAAAAAAGAAAAAAAAGTAAAAAATGTAAAAAAAGAAAAGGTAAGAAACTAAAAAACTGAAAAAAAAGTAAAAAAAGGAAAAGAAAAAGCTTAAAAAAACTAGAAAAATGAAAAGTGTTAAAGAAACAAAAAAAGAGAAAAGCAAAAAAGAAAAACTAAAACAGAAAAAAGAAACAGTAAAAAAGGAGAAAAGTAAACAGAGAAAAAAGGAAGAAAATTTTAAAAAACCAAAAAATTAAAGAAGAAAAAATAAAAAAGCAAAGAAAGCAAAAAACTAAAAAAAGTAAAAGAAAAAAAGTAAAGAAAACTCAAAAAAGTGATAAAGTATAGAAAAGAAAAAAAGAAAAAAAAGTAAAAAATGAAAAAAAAGAAAAGGTAAGAAACTGAAAAACTGCAAGAAAAAGTAAAAAAACAAAAAAAAAAGCTTAAAAAAACCAAAAAAGTAAAGAAAAAAAAATAAAAAAGCAAAGAAAGCAAAAAACTAAAAAAGTAAAAAGTAAAGAGTAGAGAAAATTCAAAAAAGTAAAAAAGTATAGAAAAGAAAAAAGAAAAAAAAGTAAAAAATGTAAAAAAAGAAAGGGCAAGAAACTGAAAAACTGAAAGAAAAAGTAAAAAAACGAAAAAAAGCTTAAAAAACTAGAAAAATAAAAAGTGTTACAGAAACAAAAAAAGAGAAAAGCAAAAAAGAAAAACTAAAACAGAAAAAAGAAACAGTAAAAAAGGAGAAAAGTAAACAGAGAAAAAAGGAAAAAAATTTTAAAAAACCAAAAAAGTAAAGAAGAAAAAATAAAAAAGCAAAGAAAGCAAAAAACTAAAAAAAGTAAAAGGTAAAAAGTAAAGAAAACTCAAAAAAGTGAAAAAGTATAGAAAAGAAAAAAAGAAAAAAAAGTAAAAAATGTAAAAAAAGAAAAGGTAAGAAACTGAAAAACTGCAAGAAAAAGTAAAAAAACAAAAAAAAAAGCTTAAAAAAACCAAAAAAGTAAAGAAAAAAAAATAAAAAAGCAAAGAAAGCAAAAAACTAAAAAAGTAAAAAGTAAAGAGTAGAGAAAATTCAAAAAAGTAAAAAAGTATAGAAAAGAAAAAAGAAAAAAAAGTAAAAAATGTAAAAAAAGAAAGGGCAAGAAACTGAAAAACTGAAAGAAAAAGTAAAAAAACGAAAAAAAGCTTAAAAAACTAGAAAAATAAAAAGTGTTACAGAAACAAAAAAAGAGAAAAGCAAAAAAGAAAAACTAAAACAGAAAAAAGAAACAGTAAAAAAGGAGAAAAGTAAACAGAGAAAAAAGGAAAAAAATTTTAAAAAACCAAAAAAGTAAAGAAGAAAAAATAAAAAAGCAAAGAAAGCAAAAAACTAAAAAAAGTAAAAGGTAAAAAGTAAAGAAAACTCAAAAAAGTGAAAAAGTATAGAAAAGAAAAAAAGAAAAAAAAGTAAAAAATGTAAAAAAAGAAAAGGTAAGAAACTGAAAAACTGAAAGAAAAAAAGGAAAAGAAAAAGCTTAAAAGACCAAAAAAATGAAACGTGAAAAAAATTAAAAAAGAGAAAAGCAAAAAAGAAAAACTAAAACAGAAAAAAGAAACAGTAAAAAAAGGAGAAAAGTAAACAGAGAAAAAAGGAAAAAAATTTAAAAAAACCAAAAAAGTAAAGAAGAAAAAATAAGAAAGCAAAGAAAGCAAAAAACTAAAAATTTAAAAAATGTAAAGAAAAGAAAAGGTAAGAAACTAAAAAAATGGAAGAAAAACTAAAAAAACTAAAAAAAACTAAAAAAATGAAAAGTGATTTAAAAAAATAAAAAAAGAGAAAAGCGAAAAGCGAAAAAAGAAAAACTAAAACAGAAAAAAGAAAAAAGAAACAGAAAAAAAGAAGTACAAAGAAAAAAAGAAGTAGAAACGAAAAAAGAAAGAAAAAAGTAAGAAGTCAATGAAGAGAAAGGTAAAAAAAGAAAAAGTAAAAAAAGAAAAAACAGAAAACAGTAAAAAAAGAGAAAAGTAAACAGAGAAAAAGAAAAAAAATTTAAGAAACCAAAAAAGTAAAGAAAAAATAAGAAAGCAAAGAAAGCAAAAAACTAAAAAAGTAAAAAGTAAAAAGTAAAGAAAACTAAAAAAGGTAAAAAAGTATAAAAAAGTAAAGTTTAAAAAATGTAAAAATTGAGAAAAAAGTAAAAAAGTGAAGAAAAGAAAAGGTAAGAAACTAAAAAATGAAAGAAAAAGTGAAAAAAGGAAAAGAAAAAGCTTAAAAAACTAAAAAATGAAAAGTAAAAAAAATTAAAAAAGAGAAAAGCAATAAAGAAAAACTAAAACAGAAAAAAAAACTGTAGAAAAAGAAGTAGAAATGAAAAAAAGAAACAAAAAAGTAAGAGAGAGAAAAAAAACCAAAGAAAGAAAAAAGTGGAATAAAAAAGTAAAAAGTCAATGAAGAGAAAAGTAAAAAAAGATAAAGCAAAAAACAAAAAAACAAAAAACGCTACGAAAAGAGAAAAGTAAACAGAGAAAAAAGGAAAAAATTAAAAAAAAAACAAAAAAGTAAAAAAGAAAAAATAATAAAGCGAGGAAGGCAAAAAATAAAAAAAAGTAAAAAGTAAAAAAAAGAAAACACAAAAAAGTAAAAAAGTACAAAAAAAAGAAAAAATGTGAAAAATGTAAAAATTGAGTAAAAAGTAAAAAAGTAAAGAAAAGAAAAAATAAGAAACTAAAAAATGAAAGAAAAAGTAGAAAAAACTCAAAAGACCAAAAAACTAAAAATTAAAAAAAAAAAAAAAGAGGAAAGCAAAAAAAGAAAAATTAAAACAGAAAAAAGAAACAGTAAAAAACGAAGTACAAAGAAAATAGAAGTAGAAACGAAAAAAGAAAGAAAAAAGTAACAGATTGAAAAAAGTAAAAGAAAGAAAAAAGTAAAATAAAAAAAGTAAATAAAGAAAAAACCAAAAGGTCAATGAAGAGAAAGGTAAAAAAAGAAAAAGTAAAAAAAACAGAAAACTGTAAAAAAAGAGAAAAGTAAACAGAGAAAGAAAGAAAAAAATAATAAAAAAACAAAAAAGTAAAAAATAAAAAAGCAAACAAAAAAGGTAAAAAGTATAAAAAAGAAAAAAAGAAAAAAATGTAAATAATGTAAGGAAAAGAAAAGGTAAGAAACTAAAAAAATGAAAGAAAAAGTAAAAAAGGAAAAGAAAGAGCTTAAAAGACCAAAAAAAAATTAAAAGTGAAAGAAATCTGAAAGAAAAAAGAGAAAAGCAAGAAAGAAAAACTAAAACAGAAAAAAGAAACAGTAACAAAAGAAGTACAAACGAAAAAACAAAGAAAAAGTAAAAGAAAGAAAGAAGTAAAATAAAAAAAGTGAAGAAAGAAAAAAATAAAAAGTCAATGAAGAGAAAGGTAAAAAAAAGAAAAAGTAAAAAAGAACAGAAAACAGTAAATTAGAGAAAAGTAAACAGAGAAAAAAGAAGAAAAGTAAAAAAGAAAAAATAATAAAGCACAGAAAGCAAAAAACTAAAAAAAGTAAAAAGTAAAAAGTAAAGAAAACTCAAAAACGTAAAAAAGTATAAAAAAAGAAAAAATGTAAAAATGTAAAAATTGAGAAAAAAATTAAAAAAGTGAAGAAAAGAAAAGGTAAGAAACTAAAAAATGAAAGGAAAAGTAAAAAAAGGAAAAAACTCAAAAGACCAAAAAACTGAAAATTAAAAAAATAAAAAAAAAAAAAGAGAAAAGCAAAAATTAAAAACTAAAACAGAAAAAAGAAATAGTAAAAAGCGAAGTACAAAGAAAAAAAGAAGTAGAACCGAAAAAAGAAAGAAAAAAGGAAAATAAAAAAAAGGTAAAAAAGGAAAAAGTAGATGGAAGAAAAAAGTAAAAAACAAAAACTAAATAAGTAAAGGTAGAAAAGTAAAAAAAGGAAAATTAAAATTGAAAAACGAAAAACTTAAAGAAAGAAAGAAAGAAAGTTAAAAAAATAGAAAAAAGTAAAAAAAGTAAAAAAAGAAAGAAGTAAATGAAAAAGTAGAGAAAAAGTAAACAACTAAAGAAAAGTAACAAAGAAAACTAAAAAAGAAAAAGTAAGAAAAAGTCATCTAGCAGAAATATTAATTAAATCTACATAAATTGGGTATCAATCGATAGATCTCGCCGAGATAAATCCAAATATGTAAATTTTATTTTATAAACTTGATTTTTAGTGGAGAAATTTACAAAAAATTATTTTTGAGACACCCTGTTGACACTGAAAAATTTTTCCAGTGAAAAATCAACAAAACATACATAAATTTGGTATCAATCGATAGATCTTGCCGAGATAAATCCAAATATGTAAGTTTTATAGTGTAATCTTGATTTTTGATGGAGAAATTCACAAAAAAATAATTTTTGAGACACCCTGTTGACAGGGAAAAAATTTTTCAGTAAACAATCGACAAAATTTGCATAAGTTGGGTATCAATCGATAGATCTCGAAGAGATAAATCCAAAAATGTAAATTTTACGGTTTAAACATAATTTTTGATAGAGATATTCTCAAAAAATTATTTTTGAGACACCCTATTGACACTTAAAATTTTTTTCAGTAAACAATCGACAAAATTTGCATAAGTTGGGTATCAATCGATAGATCTCGAAGAGATAAATCTAAATATGCAAATTTTATAGAATAAACTTGATTTTTGATGGAGAAATTTACAAAAAATAATTTTTGGGACACCCTGTTGATACTGAAAAAATCTTCTTGTCCAAAAATCAATAAAATTTGCATAAATTGGGTATCAATCAATAGATCTCGCCAAGATGAATTCAAAAATATATTTTTTATTGTCTTAATTTGATTTTTGATGGAGAAATTTCTAAAAACTAATTTTTGAGACCCCCTGTTGACACTGAAAAGTTTTTTCAGTGAAAAATCAAAAAAATTTGCATAAATTGGGTATCAATCGATAGATCTCATCGAGATAAATCCAAATATGCAAAATGTATAGCAAAAACTTGATTTTTGATGGAGAATTTTTCAAAAAAAAATTTTTGGGACACCCTGTTGACAGACAAAAAGTCTTCCAGGGTAAAAATCAAAAAAATTTGCATAAATTGGATATCAATCGATAGATCTCGCCGAGATAAATCTAAATATGCAAATTTTATAGTGTAATCTTGATTTTTGATGGAGAAATCCCCAAAAAATAATTTTTGAGACACCCTGTTGACACTGAAAATTTTTTTCAGTGAAAAATCAACAAAAAATACATAATTTGGGTATTAATCGATAGATCTCACCGAGATAAATCTAAATATGCAAATTTTATAGAATAAACTAGATTTTTGATGGAGAAATTTTCAAAAAAAAATTTTTGGGACACCCTGTTGACAGACAAAAAGTCTTCCAGGGTAAAAATCAAAAAAATTTGCATAAATTGGATATCAATCGATAGATCTCACCGAGATAAATCTAAATATGCAAATTTTATAGAATAAACTTGATTTTTGATGAAGAAATTTACAAAAAATAATTTTTGGGACGCCCTGTTGATACTGAAAAAATCTTCTAGTCCAAAAATCAACAAAGTTTGCATAAATTGGGTATCAATCGATAGATCTCGCCGAGATAAATTCAAATATGCAAGTTTTATAGTGTAATCTTGATTTTTGATGGAAAAACTCACAAAAAAAAAATTTGAGGCACCCTGTTGACAGGGAAAAAAATTTTAAGAGTAAAAATCAACAAAATTTGCATAAATTGGGTATCAATCGATAGATCTCGTTAAGCTCAATTCAAAAAAGTTATTTTCATGCTCTAAATATGATTTTTGATCAAGTTATATTAAAAAAATTGATTAAAAATCAAATTTGATCTGCAGGTTCAAAGAAAAAATTCCCTAAATATCAATTTCTCACCTATGATCACGTAAATGATCTTGACGTCTAAAACATTTGCCGCACAAATTACATTCGTAGGGTCGATCGTCCGTATGCTAATTAGGAGAAGCAAAATAAAAAAATTTGCATAATTAGTATGACGTCATTTTTAGATTCTATTTTTAGATTTTTACCGTTCTTTCGTGTATTAATAAATTGTAGGATTTGGAGAAACGACGTTGACAATAACTGCAAATGTGATCTTTTTTAGGTCGACGCCAGGGCAGCTTTTCGGCGTCGTTTTGATTAGATTTTTCGATTGGCGGAATTGACGATCGAAAATCGGTCATTCTTGAAAAAAAAATTAAAAATTAAAATTTTAATTGTGTAATGAAAAAAAGAGATATCAACATAAAATTAGTATATTTAGATTGAGCTCGACGAGATCTATCGTTTGATATCAAACACAATAGCCTTTTGATGAAAAGAATAAATTTTATGGGCTATAAAAGATTTAGATGTCAACAGGGTGTCTAATTTACAAAACTTTAAACGACGACAATTCGATAAATAGTGGATCAAAAGAATTAAAGTTAATATTTTTGAGTAGAACTCGACGAGATCTATCAATTGATACCAAATTTGACAGGTTTTGGAATAAAAAATAAATTTTTGTGTAAATTCAGCTATTAACAGGGTGTCCATATCATGAAACTTTGATCAACGACAATTAAATCAAAAATAAATCAAAAATGTTAAATTTAATATTTTTGAATAGATCTCGACGAGATCTATCGATTGATACCAAACTCGAAGGGTTTTGGAATGAAAAATAATTTTTGTGTAAAGTTACCTATCAACAAGATATCAAATTTACAAAACTTTAAAAAACCACAATTCAATCAAAAATAAATCAAAAAAACTAAAAAATATATTTTTGAATAGAACTCAACGAGATCTATCGATTGATACTAAACTCGACAGGTTTTGGACTGAAAAATTAAATTTTGTGTAAATTTGGCTATCAACAGGGTGTCTAATTTATGAAAATTTGATCAACGACTTTTCGATCAAAAATGAACCAAAAACGTTAAATTTAATGTTTTTGAATAGATCTCGACGAGATCTATCGATTGATACCAATTTCGACAGGTTTTGGATTAAAGAATTTTTCTTCACAAATTCAAATATCAACAGACTCTCCAAAAACACGTTGAATTTTTGAACCAAATCCACTCAACCTTACTTCGTTAAAACGGCATCTTTTATAGCGAAGTTAAAACTTGAGCAAGACGGTTTCACTATAAAGACAAAAAAAATTTAAATTAATTAAATTTAAAAATTTAAAATTTAAATAATTAAATTTCAAAAATTTAACAAATTTTTATATCAATTTATAGATTTTGATAAGCTTTATGCAAATTTTTGATTTAGATTACTGTAACTTTACCTTCAAAATTGATAGTCGATCCTAAACGTTTGAAATCAAATTTTTGATCCTGATTATTATGATCAGCATCAGCCAAATTGATTTTTTCTCCTCCGAGGTAGATCATCTTTTGAGCGTCGATCAAAAAATTGAGGTAAGAAAAATCGCTATAAAAAAAATTTGAAAAAAATTAAAAAAATTTGAAAAAATTATTTTAAAAAATTTGAAATTTTAAACAATTTAAATCTCATGGGAAAGCTAAATATTGTAGAAAATCTACATTCAAGATTTTGAGCATTCAAGAATTTAAAAATTTAAGAATTCAAGAATTCAAGAGTTGAGAATTTTAAATTTAAAAATCTAGAATTTTAGAATTTCAATTCAGAATCTAAAAAATTGAGAATCTTCAGGATCTCAAGAGTTCAGGATTTTCGAGAATTCTGATTTTCCCGAAATCAGAATCTTCATATTTCAGAATGTCCAGAATTTAGAATCTCCAAAATTCGGAATTTTCAAAATCTTCAGAATTTAAAATCTCCAAAATTCAGAATTTTCAAAATCTTCAGAATCGTTCTTCAGAATTTTCAGAATACTCAAAATTCAGAATGTTCAGAATACTCAAAATTCAGAATGTTCAGAATTTAGAATATTCAGAATGCTCGAAATTCAGAATTTTCAGAATTCAAAACCTTTGTAACTTGAAATCTTCAGAATTCAGAATTTTCAGAATTTGAATGTTCAAAATTCAGAATTTCCAGAAACTTTAAAATTTCCAGAATTTTCAGCAAAATTTTCAGAATCTCCAGAATCTGCAAAATTTTCAGGAATCTTCAGAATTTGTACAATCTTCAGAATTCCAAGAAACTTCAGAATTTTGAGAATCTTGAAAATTTCTAAAATGTTCAGCAAAATCTTCAGAATCGCAAAAATTCAGAATTTTTAGAATTCAGAATTTTTAGAATTCAGAATCTCCATAATTTTTAGAATCTTCAGAATCTCAGAATTTTCAGAGTTAAGAATCTCGAGAATTAAGAATCTGCAGAATCTTTAGAAACTTCAGAATTTTTAGAATTTAGAATCTCTATAATTGTCAGAATTTTCAGAATTTTTAGAATCTTCAGAATCTCAGAATTTTCAGAGTTAAGAATCTTGAGAATTAAGAATCTGCAGAATCTTCAGAAACTTCAGAATTTTGAGAATCATGAAAATTTCTAGAATGTTCAGCAAAATCTTCAGAATCGCAAAAATTCAGAATTTTTAGAATTCAAAATCTCTATAATTGTCAGAATCTTCAGAATTTTTAGAATCTTCAGAATCTCAGAATTTTCACAGTTAAGAATCTTGAGAATTAAGAATCTGCAGAAACTTCAGAATTTTGAGAATCTTGAAAATTTCTAAAATGTTCAGCAAAATCTTCAGAATCGCAAAAATTCAGAATTTTTAGAATTCACAATTTTTAGAATTCAGAATCTCCATAATTGTGAGAATTTTCAGAATTTTTAGAATCTTCAGAATCTCAGAAATTTCAGAGTTAAGAATCTTGAGAATTAGGAATCTGCAGAATCTTTAGAAACTTCAGAATTTTGAGAATCTTGAAAATTTCTAGAATATTCAGCAAAATCTTCAGAATCGCAAAAATTCAGAATTTTAAGAATTCAGAATCTCTATAATTGTCAGAATCTTCAGAATTTTTAGAATCTTCAGAATCTCAGAATTTTCACAGTTAAGAATCTTGAGAATTAAGAATCTGCAGAAACTTCAGAATTTTGAGAATCTTGAAAATTTCTAGAATATTCACCAAAATCTTGAGAATCACAAAAATTCAGAATTTTTAGAATTTAGAATCTCTATAATTGTCAGAATTTTCAGAATTTTTAGGATCTTCAGAATCTGAGAATTTTCAGAGTTAAGAATCTTGAGAATTAAGAATCTGCAGAAACTTCAGAAACTTCAGAATTTTGAGAATCTTGAAAATTTCTAGAATATTCACCAAAATCTTGAGAATCACAAAAATTCAGAATTTTTAGAATTTAGAATCTCTATAATTGTCAGAATTTTCAGAATTTTTAGGATCTTCAGAATCTGAGAATTTTCAGAGTTAAGAATCTTGAGAATTAAGAATCTGCAGAAACTTCAGAATTTTGAGAATCTTGAAAATTTCTAAAATGTTCAGCAAAATCTTCAGAATCGCAAAAATTCAGAATTTTTAGAATTCACAATTTTTAGAATTCAGAATCTCCATAATTGTGAGAATTTTCAGAATTTTTAGAATCTTCAGAATCTCAGAAATTTCAGAGTTAAGAATCTTGAGAATTAGGAATCTGCAGAATCTTTAGAAACTTCAGAATTTTGAGAATCTTGAAAATTTCTAGAATATTCAGCAAAATCTTCAGAATCGCAAAAATTCAGAATTTTTAGAATTCAGAATCTCTATAATTGTCAGAATCTTCAGAATTTTTAGAATCTTCAGAATCTCAGAATTTTCACAGTTAAGAATCTTGAGAATTAAGAATCTGCAGAAACTTCAGAATTTTGAGAATCTTGAAAATTTCTAGAATATTCACCAAAATCTTGAGAATCACAAAAATTCAGAATTTTTAGAATTTAGAATCTCTATAATTGTCAGAATTTTCAGAATTTTTAGGATCTTCAGAATCTGAGAATTTTCAGAGTTAAGAATCTTGAGAATTAAGAATCTGCAGAAACTTCAGAAACTTCAGAATTTTGAGAATCTTGAAAATTTCTAGAATATTCAGCAAAATCTTCAGAATCGCAAAAATTCAAGATTTTTAGAATTCAGAATTTTTAGAATTCAGAATCTTCAGAATTTTTAGAATCTTCAGAATCTCAGAATTTTCAGAGTTAAGAATCTTGAGAATTAAGAATCTGCAGAAACTTCAGAAACTTCAGAATTTTGAGAATCTTGAAAATTTCTAGAATATTCAGCAAAATCTTCAGAATCGCAAAAATTCAAGATTTTTAGAATTCAGAATTTTTAGAATTCAGAATCTTCAGAATTTTTAGAATCTTCAGAATCTCAGAATTTTCAGAGTTAAGAATCTTGAGAATTAAGAATCTGCAGAAACTTCAGAAACTTCAGAATTTTGAGAATCTTGAAAATTTCTAGAATATTCAGCAAAATCTTCAGAATCGCAAAAATTCAAGATTTTTAGAATTCAGAATTTTTAGAATTCAGAATCTTCAGAATTTTTAGAATCTTCAGAATCTCAGAATTTTCAGAGTTAAGAATCTTGAGAATTAAGAATCTGCAGAAACTTCAGAATTTTGACAATCTTGAAAATTTCTAGAATGTTCAGCAAAATCTTTAGAATCGCAAAAATTCAGAATTTTTAGAATTCAGAATCTCTATAATTGTCAGAATCTTCAGAATTTTTAGAATCTTCAGAATCTCAGAATTTTCAGAGTTAAGAATCTTGAGAATTAAGAATCTGCAGAATCTTCAGAAACTTCAGAATTTTTAGAATCTTCAGAATCTCAGAATTTTCACAGTTAAGAATTTTGAGAATTAAGAATCTGCAGAAACTTCAGAATTTTGATAATCTTGAAAATTTCTAGAATGTACAGCAAAATCTTCAGAATCGCAAAAATTCTAAATTTTTAGAATAAAAAAATTTTTTTTTAAAATTAAAAAAAAAAATAAAAAAAAAATTTAAATCTTACGGAAAAGCCAAATATTGTAGAAAATCCGCCATTTTTATAAGCTAATTTATCGCGCCTTTGAAACTAACCGTCGTCGGGTTCAAAATAAATACAATAAAAACCGGATTTTCAAGCCAAACACGCCTATAAAAGTCTTACTGTAGAAATTTCAACTTGTGTCTTACTGTAGCTCAAAATGGGTCACATTGGCGCCGCTTATCAGCAAAATTTTTTGGGTCAACAAAGCCTAAAATTGGATAGATAAGGAAAAATTGGTAGCATTCATCTTGCTGACGTCAAAAAATCTTACTGTAACAACAACAACAAAAATATACGCAGCCTCATTTGCATAATTTTTAGGCGAAAAGTAGGCAACAACCTCATTTGCATAAATTTTAGGCGACCACACAAGCGCAAGTTTTTTTTGTAAGCGTGAGAAAGTCGAGATAAGAAATTGAGTGGTTTTTATAGGTTTTACGAAACATCGAACGGATGGTTTAAGAAAAAATGCATTTTTTCTGATAAAATCTTTTTTTTTGGAGGGAAAATAATCGCGAAAGTTGTTTTTTTGAGGTTTTTCGTGGAAAAAACGGAATTTCAAAAAAAAATCCGAAAGTAGATTTTAGAATTCTAGAATATGAAAAAATTATGAAAATTTTTGCTTTTTGGCATCCAAGAATTTTAGAATTTTGGAGAATTTTGAATTTAGAAGATTCTAGATTCTGAAGATTCTGAAATTTTCGACTTCCGAATTCTGATAATTTCCAACATTCTGAAGATTCTGAATTCTCAAAATTTTGATCTCTGGAAGATTCCGATGATTCTCAATTCTGAAAATTCTCAATTCTGAAAATTCTCAATTCTGAAAATTCTGAATTCTGAAAATTCTGAATTTTGAAAATTCTGAACTCTGAAAATTCTGAATTCTGGAAATTTTGAATTTTGATAATCCTCAATTTTGGAACATTCTGAAGATTATGAACAATCCGACGATTCTGAATTCTGATAATTCTGAACCATCTAAAGAATTCAGAAGATTCTGAATCTCAAATCTAAAAATTTTTAATTCTGAAAAATCTGAAGATTCTCTGAATCCTGAAAATTTTAAATTCTGAAAATTTTGAATTCTGAAAATTTTGAATTCTGGAAATTTTGAATTCTGGAAAGTCTGAATTCTGGAAAGTCTGATTGTTCTCAATTTTCTGAACTCTTAAGATTCTAAATTCTGAAGATTCTAGATTCTGAAAATTCTGAAATCCTCAAATTTTCAATTCTGATAATTCTGGACATTTTGAACATCCTGAAGATTCTGAATATTCTGAAGAATTCAGAAGATTCTGAATCTCAATTCTGAAAATTTTGAATTCTGAAAAATCTGAAGATTCTGAATCCTGAAAATTTTTAATTCTGGAAAGTCTGAATATTCTGAATTTTCTGAACTCTTAAGATTCTGAATTTTCTGAACTCTTAAGATTCTGAATTTTCTGAACTCTTAAGATTCTGAATTTTCTGAACTCTTAAGATTCTGAATTTTCTGAACTCTTAAGATTCTGAATTTTCTGAACTCTTAAGATTCTGAATTTTCTGAACTCTTAAGATTCTGAATCCTGAAGATTCTAGATTCTGAAAATTCTGAAATTCTCAAATTTTGAATTCTGATAATTCTGAAAATTTTGAACATTCTGAAGATTCTGAATTCTCAAAATTTTGAAGTCTGGAAGATTCTGAGAATTCTGAATCCTGAAAATTTTGAATTTTGATAATCTTCAGTTTCGGAACATTCTGATGATTCTGATGAATCGGAAGATTTTGAATTCTGATAATTTTGAAGAATCTGAAAATTTTGAATTCTGAAGATTCTAGATAAAATTCCGAATTCTGAAGATTCTGAATATTCTGAATTCTGATAATTTTGAAGAATCTGAAAGTTTTGAATTCTGAAGATATATTGAAAATATTGAAATCTTCAGAATTCTCAGAATCGTGAGAATTTTCAGAAAAATCTCCAAAATCTCAGAATATCAAGAATCTTCGGATGTTTCAGAATTTTCAGAAATTTCGGAATTTTACAGAAGTTGAAAATCTTCAGCAAAATTTGTTGAATCTTCAGAATTTTTAGAATCTTAAAAATCTTCAGAATCTCCAGAAACTTCAAAATTTCCAGAATCTTCAGGAAAATCTTCAGAATTCTCTGAATCTTCAGAATTTTCAGAATGTTCAAAATCTTCACAATTTCAGGAATCTTCAAGATCTTGGGAAAAAGTTCAGAGATTCCAGAACCTTCAGCAAAATCTTCAAGATGTCCAGAATTCAGAATATTCAGAGTTCAGAATCTTAAGAATATTCAGAAACTTCATTGAAATATTCAGAATTCTCAGAAAAATCTTCGGAAACTTCACAATCTTAACAAATCTTGACAATCTTCAGAAACTTGAGAATCTTCAGAAAAATCTTCAGAAACTTCAAAATTTGCAGAATTTTCAGAATTCTCAAAATGTTCAGCAGAATTTTCTGAATCTTCAGATTTTCAGAATTGTGAGAATTTTCAGAATCAACAGGATCTTGAGCAAGTTCAGAAACTTCAGAATCGTCAATTTTCAAAATTCTTAGAATCTTCAGGATATTCAAAATCTTCAGAACTTTCAGAATCTTGAGGATCTTCAAAATTTTCAAAATCTTCAAAAAATTCTTCTGAATCTATAAAATCAAAAAAATCTTGGAAATCTTGAAAATATTCAGAAATTTCAAAATTTCCATAAACTTCGGAAAAATCTTCAAAATTCTGAAGATGTTCAAAATCTCCAGAATCTATAGAATCTTCAGAAAATTCAGAATTCTCAGAATATCTAAAATGTACAGAATCTCGATAATCTTCAGAATTTGCAAAATGTTCAGGAAAGTCTTTAGAATTCTTAGAATCTGCAGAATCTTTAGAATCATCAGAAACTTCAGAATATTCGGAATCTTCAGAATATTCAGAATTCAGAATATTCAGAATTCAGAATCTTCAGAATCTTCAGAATGCTCAGAATCTTCAGCAAAATTATCAGAATCTTCGGAATCTTTATCAGAATTTTCAGAATACAGATTCTTCAAAATTCAGAATATTCAGAATTTTCAGAATTCAGATTCTTCAAAATCCAAAATCTTCAGAACGTTCAGAATACTCAGAATCTTCAAAATTTTCAAAATTCAGAATTTAGGAATTTGCAGAATTTTGAACAAAATCTTCAGAATGTTGAGAATTTTCAATAATTTCAGAATTCTTCAAATCTTTAGAATCTTCAGCAAAATCTTGTTCACAATCTTCAGAATTCAGAATTTTCAGAAGTATCTTCAAAACCTTCACGATTTTCAAAATATTCAGAAATCTCAGAATTTTCTAAATTTCCAAAATTTAAATTCTCAAAATTCTATAGAAGCTGACAGGGTTGCTACTAATGCAAAAATCCCTCTACCATCCAAAAGTTTTCTAAATCTAAAAATAGTACAACAAACAAAAAAAATTGATAGCAAGAAAAACGACGCCTACCGTACAAAAGCTGCTTCTTTTAAGCTAACAAAAAAAGCTACAGTAGGAAAAAGTTTTCCTAGAAGAAGCTGCTTTCTAGAATCTTTGAACTTTGCCGCCTTGAAACACACAAAATTTCAATGAACAATGAATCTACTCGTGTTTGGGAGTGAAAAACGTAAATAAATATATACTGTAAGATGAAAAGCGAGAGAAAAAGGGATCATGGCAAATAAAGCCAATGGAAATTTTCTAAATGCAATAGACACACTTGTTTTGTTGACTTTTTGCATCATCAAAGGTGAAAAACCGATAAAATTTAACGAGAAAAGAAAAGAAAAGAAAAGAAAAGAAAAGAAAAGAAAAGAAAAGAAAAGAAAAGAAAAGAAAAGAAAAGAAAAGAAAAGAAAAGAAAAGAAAAGAAAAGAAAAGAAAAGAAAAGAAAAGAAAAGAAAAGAAAAGAAAAGAAAAGAAAAGAAAAGAAAAGAAAAGAAAAGAAAAGAAAAGAAAAGAAAAGAAAAGAAAAGAAAAGAAAAGAAAAGAAAAGAAAAGAAAAGAAAAGAAAAGAAAAGAAAAGAAAAGAAAAGAAAAGAAAAGAAAAGAAAAGAAAAGAAAAGAAAAGAAAAGAAAAGAAAAGAAAAGAAAAGAAAAGAAAAGAAAAGAAAAGAAAAGAAAAGAAAAGAAAAGAAAAGAAAAGAAAAGAAAAGAAAAGAAAAGAAAAGAAAAGAAAAGAAAAGAAAAGAAAAGAAAAGAAAAGAAAAGAAAAGAAAATGGATGGAAAAATGAAGAGAATAACATAGAAAAAAAATTATCGTCTCATACTTGCAGAACAAAGTTGAATGAAGATATTTAAATTTGATATTCTGGGTGTGATAGCTAGCATCATCATGACTACTTTCTTGTTCTCAGTTTGACGTGCTTCATCATTCCTTCTCTCCGACAGAGAATTAATTCAGTAATCTTACTTATAGGTTTCAAGCGCCACGTTGAACAATGGAAAAATTTGATCTACATCCTTCTGGCTATAGCTATTTTGATCATGATCTGTATCGTGGCTACATCCTCGAGTAGTTTCGTAATCAACGATGAAGAAGATCCCCACTACTGGAAAAATAACAGTAGAAAAAAAGAAAAACGAGAAAATGGATAAAAGAAGAAAAAAATATAAGCTAAAAAAAGAAAGTAAAAAAGAGAAATATAAAAAGAGAAAAAAATATAAGAAGGAAAAAATACAAGTTCAGAGGATAAAAAAGTAGAAAAGGAAAAATACAAAAATTAAGAAAATACATAAATAGAAAAGAACCATCAACAAAAAAAACACACAGATTAATAATACGTAAAAAGTAAAAAAAGAAAAGCAAAAACAAAAATGTAAAATAGAAGAAATTTGAAAAAAGAAAAAAAACTAAAAAAATTAAAAATTAAAACAAGGAAACAGATAAAAGAACAAAATGCAATAAAAATTAAAAAGTAAAAAGAAGAAAGTTAGAAAATAAAAGTAAAAAAGAAAAGTAAAAAAAGAAAAGTAAAAAAGGAAAGTAAAACGAGAAATATAAAAATAGAAAGTAAAAAAATAAAAGTAAACAAAGAAAAGTAAGAAACAAAAATTTAAAAAAGAAAAGCAAAAAAACAAAAATAGAAAAAGAAATGTGAAAAAAGTAAAAAACAAAAATAAAAAAAGTGAAAAAAACTAAAAAACTTAAATAAAAAAAGAAATGTGAAAAAAGTAAAAAACAAAAGTAGAAAAAGAAAAGTAAAAAAGAAAAGTAAAAAAAGAAAAGTAAAAGCAAATGAAAAAGAAAAGTAAAAAAGAAATATGGAAAAATAAAAAAAAAAACATTGAAAGAGAGAATGCCAAAAATAAATAACACAAATATAACTACAAAAAAATGCCAAGAAAGAAGAAAAATTGATGTAAACAAAAAAATCAAAATCCAAATAATAACAGGAATGACAAAAAAATTAAAAATGAGAAAAGAAGCAAAAATCTTAAATAACAAACCAAATAAAAAGTAAAATAGATAGAAGCTAGATTAAGAAATGAACAAACATAAACATCTGAAAAAAAGAAAAAAATATAAATTAATGAAAAACTAATATAAAAAAATCCAAAAAATGAGAAAAAAACAGAATAAAAAAGTTAATAAAGCTGAAAAGTGGAACAAAATAATATAGATAGAAAAAAGAGAAAAGAAAAATGAGAAAAAGTAAAGAAAAAATAAGCAAAAAAAGCAACAAAAAAACACGAAAAAGCAAAATGATAAACAAAAAAATAAAAGCAAGCAAAATAAATTACAAAAGTGATAAAAACGAAAAAACAGAACAGCAAATACTCAAAAATCATACAGAAACAAAGAATAGAACAACTTTTTAATCAAACAAAAAAACAACGTGGAAAAGAAAATAACTTACATCAAAAAACAAAAGTAAATAAAACAACTGACAAAAACAGAAAAAAACAGTGCAAAATACTCAAAAACCATCGAGAAAAGAGATAAAACAAAAATTTTTAAGCCATGTTGATCCAGAAGAATATGGAAAACAAAAATATAAGATAAAAACAAAAATTAATAAAATGAAAATAATGTAAATAGAAAAAAGCAGCCTGTTTGCAGACGTCAAAAAAAATTTACAGTAACCCGGATTTTATAAATTTTATATCAATTGATAGCTGTTAACAAGTTCTATCCAAAAATATATTTTTCATTTTCTTATCTTTATTTTTCAATGAGTTATATTATTTCAAAGTTGCCAATTTTTTTCCTAAATTAAAATGACGTCATCATTCTAGTTTTTTTTTTGTTACATATTATGAAACGTGCCATTCAATGTTTTTGTTTTCATATAAATTTTGAATTGATGTCAAAATCATTACATTACCCAGTATCAAATCCAATTATAATTTTCTAAAGTTACATGATCAACAGGTTCAAAAAACAAAAAAAAAATTCCGGTATTGATACAAATAATTGATAAAATTTTAAAACATAAATATCACGGGTTCGAGAAAAATTTTATTTTTCCCATTTTAGGTCATCTTGCTGACGTCAGATTCTTTTTCTAGATGATAATTTTCCTCAAAATATTTCTACCAACTTTACTATTTATGATTATTTGTTTTTATAATCTTATCGATTATTCGATCGTTTATGAAAAATTAATAATCGCTAATACTATTAATTATTCATTAATTAGCCAAAATATTATCAATGATGATGGAGAAATTAATTTCGTACGAGATAATTTGGATCAAATTTTCAACGATACGTACGCCAAATGTTTGAAAAAATCGACAAATTTAAATTTCACTTATCAATGGAAAGTGAAACCTAAAAATTGCAGTTCCAAAATTAATGTGGTTTTAATGATCAAATCTAGCATATATAAAGGCGAAATGAGGCGAATTTTGAGGCAAAGATGGGCGAGGAATGTATCTATTTCGCAGTAAGTTTGTAGCTATTTTTGAAACCGATTCGCAAGTTGAGAAATTATTGCAAAATTGTAATCTATAAGGTCATGTTTACTGTAGGATTTCATAATTTAATTCTGGATTATATTCAAAATGGACTAATATAGCCAATTTCTATTCAAAAAATCATATTTAGCATACCTTTTGATGATGTTTCAAATTTTTTGAAGTTACAAATTTTTTAAAAAAGTTACAAACTATGTACTTTGAGATGAAATTTTGAGTTCAATTTTGCCAATTAAAGCTTCATACTTTAGGACTAAGAAATATGCAGTACGCTTTTTCGAATAAAAGCAGAATGAATGTTTTTGAGGCAATACTCTAAGAACTGGAAGTAATCAAAAAGCCCATTTTGATTACTTAGCGTAACTTCGTATATCGCACACTTTACAAAATTTTTCAGCTAATATTTTGTTCCAGGAAATATTTCATAATGTTTGTGAATTCAAAAACCATAACCAGTATAACAGAAATATTATGATCTGGGTAACACTTGATCCTAAGGAAATAGTTATCTCAGAATGAATATTTTATAAAATTCGAAATTTAATTGAAATATGAGAATTTTGTTCAAATTATTCACAAAATTTTTTTCTGTCATATAAAATATATTCATTTGTTATCATTAATCTAATATTTCTATCATCATCCCATTTGTAGAGTGATTTTACTTGAAAAAATCATGGATTACGCAAATTTTAAATTTCGGCTAAAAATGATAAAATGGCAAGTTTGAGAGCGAATTTCAAAAAAATTATTGCTTAACAAAATCCAAAATTTTTCAAATGAGCACAATGTGTTGCAGTTTTTAGCTTAAGATTGATTAAAAAGCTCAGTATGGTTTAGAAATCATAGAAAATTAGACCAAAAAAGCCAATTTTTCAATTGTTAAATATTCGTTTTTTTTTAGTTTTTTAGGCCAATTTAAAACATTTAATAATTGATTGTAAATTGGCAAAATATTTTAAACATATTTGTACTTATTTGTGAACAAAAATTAAATGTTTTTGAAAATTATGGTTGCTCGAAAAATGATAAATTTGAAACTTTAAATTTGTAAAATTTTGCTTTTTTTACGCTAGAAAAATTAAAATTCACGACATTTGAAACATAATTTCTGATCAATAAATAAAATATTCTTCAATTATTTTTAGAAAAATTGCATTTTAAAAAGTGCTATAACATTTCAAAATGTATTTATAATATCAAAATTTTTGGTTAAAATGTTTGGAAATTTTACAAAAATCAAGCATTTTCTTCACTTTTCAGTATTAAAAAAACTCTAGAATCCAATAACCAGAAGAGAAAAAATGAAAAAAATTGTAATCTATTTTTCATTCTTAATATTCTAGATATCACATTAGACGAATATTTCTCATTGGTTCCGCACCCAGTGATCAAAAAAGCGTACTTTTGGATCACGAAATTGCTATTCACGATGATATTTTGCAAGGTGATTTCCTCGATACTTACAAAGGTGGTACCAAAAAAGTACTTTTGGGCATGCGCTATGTTAAACTTTTTTGTTCATCGACACGACTGATCATTTTTGCCGATGATGATGCCGTTATTTCGATGTGGAATTTTCTACAATATTTTGACGATATTTTGGGAGACAGATCAGCGACAGCTAACCTATTAAAGATGATAGCAGGTTTCGAAATACGGGACAGTCAACCGAGAAGAAAAAAGATGGTAAATTTGGTTTTTTTGGCTCCTGCAGATCAATTCTACAGTAGGAAAAATTGATACCATATTTTTCGAAAATCTAGTTGTTCATGATGCTTTCGAAATTTGTAAAATTACGGATAAAATTTAATTCTAATAACCTTAAAATTTGATTAAAAATTTTCAATTCGCCCAAAATCATCACTATACAAAAGTTGGGATACTGTAGCTTAACTTTTGACCAACAATTCACTCCTTGAGTTTTTTCCTACTGTAACTTTTGAAATTTTTGCTTAGTGCATTTTTTTGTACATTTTCCTACTGTAAATTCCTGACGTTTCTTCTACTGCAATTTCTAGGGTTTTTCCTACTGTAGCTTTCTGCTCTTTTTTCCTACTGTAACTTTTTGACTTTTTGTTTCTTGTTTTGTTTTGTTTTGTTTTTGTTTTGTTTGCTTGAAAATTGTTTTGTCAATTTTCCAGCTAAAAATTTCTAACTTTTCTCCTACTGCAAGTTGTTGAGCTTTTCCTACTGTAGCTTTATAATGTGTTTCCTACTGTAACTTTTTGACTTTTTCTGTCCTGCAACTTCTTGTCAATTTTCTTACTGTAAATTTTTGACGTTTCTCCTAGTGCGAGTTCTTGAACTTTTCCTACTGTAGCTTATTGATCTTTTTCCTACTGTAACTTCTGGAATTTTTCGTTCCTGCAACTTTTTGTCCATTTTCCTACTGTAAATTTCTGATTTTTCTCATACTGCAAGTTCTTGGGGTTTTCCTACGGTAACTTTTTGACTTTTCTTTCCTGCAACTTATTGTCTATTTTTTGACTGTAAATTTCTGTCATTTCTTCTACTGCAGGTTCTCGAGCTTTTCCTACTGTAGCTTTCTATTTTTTTTCCCTACAGTAACTTTTTGCCTTCTTTTCTCCTGCAACTTGGTCATCCATTTTCTTACTGTAAATTTCTGGCTAATTTCCTACAGTAACTTTTTGTCTTTTTGCCTCCTGCAACTTGTTGTTCATTTTATTACTGTAACTTTTTGTACTGTAATTTTTTGACTTTTTCCCTCCTGCAATTTTTTTTCATTTTCCTACTGTAACTTTTTGCCAATTTTTCTCCTGCAACTTGGTCATCCATTTTCTTACTGTAACTTTCTGGCCGATTTCCTACAGTAACTTTTTGCTTTTTTGCGTCCTGCAACTTGTTGTCCATTTTCTTCCTGTAACTTTCCACCTGATTTCCTAATGTAACTTTTCGACTTTTTCCTAGCATAACTTCACGACTTTCTTGCTCCTACGATTTTTTTTCATTTTCCTACTGTAACTTTTTGCCATTTTTCTCCTGCAACTTGGTCATCCATTTTCTTACCATAACTTTCTGACTAATTTTCTACAGTAACTTTTTGTCTTTTTGCCTCCTGCAACTTGTTGTTCATTTTATTACTGTAACTTTTTGTATTGTAATTTTTTGACTTTTTCCCTGGTACAATTTTTTTTCATTTTCCCACCGTAACTTTTTGCCATTTTTCCTCCTGCAACTTGGTCATCCATTTTCTTACTGTAACTTTCTGGCCAATTTCCTATGGTAACTTTTTGCTTTTTTGCCTCCTGCAACTTGTTGCCCATTTTCTTCCTGTAACTTTCCACCCCAATTTCCTACTGTAACTTTTTGCCTTTTTTTCTCCTGCAACTTGGTCATCCATTTTCTTACTGTAACTTTCTGGCCAATTTCCTACTGTAACTTTTTGCTTTTTTGACACCTGCAACTTGTTGCCTATTTTCTTACTGTAACTCTCCACCCAATTTCCTAATGTAACTTTTTGACTTTTTCCTAGCATAACTTCACGACTTTTTCCCTCGTACAATTTTTTTTTTCATTTTCCTACTGTAACTTTTGGTTTTTTTGTCTCCTGCAACTTGTTCCCTTTTTTCTTACTGTAACTTTCCACCTGATTTCCTAATGTAACTTTATGACTTTTTCCCTCGTACAAATTTTTTTCATTTTCCCACTGTACCTTTTTGCCATTTTTCCTCCTGCAACTTGGTCATCCATTTTCTTACTGTAACTTTCTGGCTAATTTCCTACAGTAACTTTTTGTCTTTTTGCCTCCTGCAACTTGTTGTTCATTTTATTACTGTAACTTTTTGTACTGTAATTTTTTGACTTTTTCCCTCATACAATTTTTTTTCATTTTCCTACCGTAACTTTTTGCCATTTTTCCTCCTGCAACTTGGTGGTTCATTTTCTTACTGTAACTTTCTGGCTAATTTCTTTCCGTAACTTTTTGCTTTTTTGCGTCCTGCAACTTGTTGCCCATTTTCTTCCTGTAACTTTCCACCCCAATTTCCTACTGTAACTTTTTGCCTTTTTTCTCCTGCAACTTGGTCATCCATTTTCTTACTGTAACTTTTTGACGAATTTCCTACTGTAACTTTTTGCTTTTTTGACTCCTGCAACTTGTTGCCTATTTTCTTACTGTAACTCTCCACCCAATTTCCTAATGTAACTTTTTGACTTTTTTCTAGCATAACTTTATGACTTTTTCCCTCGTACAATTTTTTTTCATTTTCCTACTGTAACTTTTTGCTTTTTTCCTCCTGCAACTTGGTCGCCCATTTTCTTACTGTAACTTTCTGGCTAATTTCCTACTGTAACTTTCTGGCTAATTTCCTACTGTAACTTTTTGTCTTTTTGCGTTCTGCAACTTGTTGCCCATTTTCTTCCTGTAACTTTCCACCCCTACTTCCTAATGTAACTTTATGACTTTTTCCCTCGTACAAATTTTTTTTCTTTTCCCTACTGTAACTTTTTGCTTTTTAGCCTCCTGCAACTTGTTGTGTATTTTCTTACTGTAACTTTCCACCTGATTTCCTAATGTAACTTTACGACTTTTTCCCTCGTACAAATTTTTTTTCATTTTCCTACCGTAACTTTTTGCCATTTTGCCTCCTGCAACCTGTTGCCCATTTTCTTACTGTAACTTTCTGTCTAATTTCCTACTGTAACTTTTTGGCTTTTTGCCTCCCTCAACTTGTTGCCTATTTTCTTACTGTAACTTTCCACCCGATTTCCTAATGTAACTTTTTGCCTTTTTTTCTCCTGCAACTTGGTCATCCATTTTCTTACTGTAACTTTCTGGCTAATTTCCTACTGTAACTTTTTGTTTTTTTGCCTCCTGCAACTTGTTGCCTATTTTCTTACTGTAACTCTCCACCCAATTTCCTAATGTAACTTTTTGACTTTTTCCTAGCATAACTTCATGACTTTTTCCCTCGTACAATTTTTTTTCATTTTCCTACCATAACTTTTTGCAATTTTTTCTCCTGCAACTTGGTCATCCATTTTCTTACTGTAACTTTCTGGCTAATTTCCTACTGTAACTTTTTGTTTTTTTGCCTCCTGCAACTTGTTGCCTATTTTCTTACTGTAACTCTCCACCCAATTTCCTAATGTAACTTTTTGACTTTTTCCTAGCATAACTTCATGACTTTTTCCCTCGTACAATTTTTTTTCATTTTCCTACCATAACTTTTTGCAATTTTTTCTCCTGCAGCTTGGTCATCTATTTTCTTACTGTAACTTTCTGGCTAATTTCCTGCTGTAACTTTTTGCAATTTTTTCTCCTGCAACTTGGTCATCTATTTTCTTACTGTAACTTTCTGGCTAATTTCCTGCTGTAACTTTTTGCTTTTTAGCCTTCTGCAACTTGTTGTGTATTTTCTTACTGTAACTTTCCACCTGATTTCCTAGCATAACTTTATGACTTTTTCCCTCCTGCAATTTTTTTTCATTTTCCTACAGTAACTTTTTGCCTTTTTTTCTCCTGCAACTTGGTCATCCATTTTCTTACTGTAACTTTCTGACCAATTTCCTACTGTAACTTTTTGTTTTTTTGCCTCCTGCAACTTGTTGCCTATTTTCTTACTGTAACTCTCCACCCAATTTCCTAATGTAACTTTTTGACTTTTTCCTAGCATAACTTCATGACTTTTTCCCTCGTACAATTTTTTTTCATTTTCCTACCATAACTTTTTGCAATTTTTTCTCCTGCAACTTGGTCATCTATTTTCTTACTGTAACTTTCTGGCTAATTTCCTGCTGTAACTTTTTGCAATTTTTTCTCCTGCAACTTGGTCATCTATTTTCTTACTGTAACTTTCTGACCAATTTCCTACTGTAACTTTTTGTCTTTTAGCCTCCTGCAATTTGTTGCCTATTTTCTTACTGTAACTTTCCACCTGATTTCCTAATGTAACTTTTTGACTTTCCTAGCATAACTTTATGACTTTTCCCCTCCTACAATTTTTTTTTCATTTTCCTACTGTAACTTTCTGCCAATTTTCCTCCTGCAACTTGGTCATCCATTTTCTTACTGTAACTTTCTGGCTAATTTCCTACTGTAACTTTTTGTTTTTTTGCCTCCTGCAACCTGTTGCCTATTTTTTTTACTGTAACTTTCCACCTGATTTTCTAATAAAACTTTTTGACTTTTTCCTAGCATAACTTCATGACTTTCTTGCTCATATAATTTTTTTTCATTTTCCTACTGTAACTTTTTGCCTTTTTGCCTCCTGCAACTTGTTGCCTATTTCTTACTGTAACTTTCTACCCCAATTTCCTTATGTAACTTCATGACTTTTTCCCTCCTACAATTTTTTTTAATTTTCCTACTGTAACTTTTTGCTGTTCTTCCTCCAGCAACTTGATGGTTCATTTTCTTACTGTAACTTTCTGGCTAATTTCCTACTGTAACTTTTTGTTTTTTTGCTTCCTGCAACTTGTTGCCTTTTTTCTTACTGTAACTTTCCACCTGATTTCCTAATGTAACTTTTTGACTTTTTCCTAGCACAACTTTATGACTTTTTCCCTCCCACAATTTTTTTCATTTTCCTACCGTAACTTTTTGCCACTTTTCCTCCTGCAACTTGGTGGTTCATTTTCTGACTGTAACTTTCTGGCTAATTTCCTACTGTAACTTTTTGGCTTTTTGCCTCCTGCAACTTGTTGCCTATTTTCTTACTGTAACTTTCCACCCCAATTTCCTACTGTAACTTTTTGCCTTTTTTTCTCCTGCAACTTGGTCATCCATTTTCTTACTGTAACTTCCTGGCAAATTTCCTACTGTAACTTTTTCTCTTTTTGCTTCGTGCAACTTGTTGCCTTTTTTGTTACTGTAACTTTCCACCCGATTTCCTACTGTAACTTTATGACTTTTTCCCTCCTGCAATTTTTTTCATTTTCCTACTGTAACTTTTTGCCAATTTTTCTCCTGCAACTTGGTGGTCTATTTTCTTACTGTAACTTTCTGGCTAATTTCCTACTGTAACTTTTTGTTTTTTTGCCTCCCTCAACTTGTTGCCTATTTTCTTACTGTAACTTTCCACCCCAATTTCCTACTGTAACTTTTTGCCTTTTTTTCTCCTGCAACTTGGTCATCCATTTTCTTACTGTAACTTTCTGGCCAATTTCCTACTGTAACTTTTTGCTTTTTTGACTCCTGCAACTTGTTGCCTTTTTTCTTACTGCAACTTTCCACCTGATTTACTAATGTAACTTTACGACTTTTTCCCTCGTACAAATTTTTTTTCATTTTCCCACTGTAACTTTTTGCCATTTTTTCCTCCTGCAACTTGGTGGTTCATTTTCTTACTGTAACTTTCTGTCTTATTTCCTACTGTAACTTTTTGGCTTTTTGCCTCCTGCAACTTGTTGCCTATTTTCTTACTGTAACTTTCCACCCCAATTTCCTACTGTAACTTTTTGCCTTTTTTTCTCCTGCAACTTGGTCATCCATTTTCTTACTGTAACTTCCTGGCAAATTTCCTACTGTAACTTTTTCTCTTTTTGCTTCGTGCAACTTGTTGCCTATTTTCTTACTGTAACTTTCCACCTGATTTCCTAATGTAACTTTATGACTTTTACCCTCGTACAATTTTTTTTCATTTTCCTACCGTAACTTTTTGCCAATTTTTCTCCTGCAACTTGGTGGTCTATTTTCTTACTGTAACTTTCTGGCTAATTTCCTACTGTAACTTTTTGTTTTTTTGCCTCCCTCAACTTGTTGCCTATTTTCTTACTGTAACTTTCCACCCCAATTTCCTACTGTAACTTTTTGCCTTTTTTTCTCCTGCAACTTGGTCATCCATTTTCTTACTGTAACTTTCTGGCCAATTTCCTACTGTAACTTTTTGCTTTTTTGACTCCTGCAACTTGTTGCCTTTTTTCTTACTGCAACTTTCCACCTGATTTACTAATGTAACTTTACGACTTTTTCCCTCGTACAAATTTTTTTTCATTTTCCCACTGTAACTTTTTGCCATTTTTTCCTCCTGCAACTTGGTGGTTCATTTTCTTACTGTAACTTTCTGTCTTATTTCCTACTGTAACTTTTTGGCTTTTTGCCTCCTGCAACTTGTTGCCTATTTTCTTACTGTAACTTTCCACCCCAATTTCCTACTGTAACTTTTTGCCTTTTTTTCTCCTGCAACTTGGTCATCCATTTTCTTACTGTAACTTCCTGGCAAATTTCCTACTGTAACTTTTTCTCTTTTTGCTTCGTGCAACTTGTTGCCTATTTTCTTACTGTAACTTTCCACCTGATTTCCTAATGTAACTTTATGACTTTTACCCTCGTACAATTTTTTTTCATTTTCCTACCGTAACTTTTTGCAATTTTTTCTCCTGCAACTTGGTCATCTTTTTTCTTACTGTAACTTTTTGGCCAATTTCCTACTGTAACTTTTTGTTTTTTTGCCTCCTGCAACTTGTTCCCTTTTTTCTTCCTGTAACTTTCCATCCGATTTCCTTATGTAACTTTATGACTTTTTCCCTCCCACAATTTTTTTCATTTTCCTACCGTAACTTTTTGCCACTTTTCCTCCTGCAACTTGGTGGTCTATTTTCTTACTGTAACTTTCTAGCTAATTTCCTACTGTAACTTTTTGTTTTTTTGACTCCTGCAACTTGTTGCCTTTTTTCTTACTGTAATTTTCCACCTGATTTTCTACTGTTACTTTTTGTCCTTTTGCCTCCTGCAACTTGTTGCCTATTTTCTTACTGTAAATTTCCACCCAATTTCCTAATGTAACTTTATGACTTTTTCCCTCCTACAATTTTTTTTCATTTTCCTACTGTTACTTTTTGCCTTTTTCCTCCTGCAACTTGGTGGTTCATTTTCTTACTGTAACTTTTTGGCTAATTTCCTACTGTAACTTTTTTTTGCCTCCTGCAACTTGTTGCCTATTTTCTTACTGTAACTTTCCACCCGATTTCTTAACGTAACTTTTCTCAGGACCGCTGGTACGTAAACTACGACGACTACTCGTGCCCATTTTACCCTCCATATTTTGCTGGTGTGGTCTACGCCATGACCTTCCCGGCTCTACAAGCCGTATACAACTATAGCCGAGCTTTCGACCCATTTTTCTGTGACGACTTCTTGCCTCCTGCAACTTGTTGCCTCTTTTCTTACTGTAATTTTCCACCTGATTTCCTACTGTTACTTTTTGTCCTTTTGCCTCCTGCAACTTGTTGTCTATTTTCTTACTGTAACTTTCTGGCCAATTTCCCACTGTAACTTCATGACTTTTTCCCTCCTGCAATTTTTTTCATTTTCAAACCGTAACTTTTTGCCACTTTTCCTCCTGCAACTTGGTGGTCTATTTTCTTACTGTAACTTTCTAGCTAATTTCCTACTGTAACTTTTTGTTTTTTTGCCTCCTGCAACCTGTTGCCTATTTTCTTACTGTAACTTTCCGCCTGATTTCCTAATGTAACTTTATGACTTTTACCCTCGTACAATTTTTTTTCATTTTCCTACTGTAACTTTTTGCAATTTTTCCTCGTGCAACTTGGTGGTCCATTTTCTTACTGTAACTTTCTAGCTAATTTCCTACTGTAACTTTTTGTTTTTTTGCCTCCTGCAACTTGTTGCCTATTTTCTTACTGTAACTTTCCACCCAATTTCCTAATGAAACTTTTCTTAGGATCGCTGGTACGTGGACTACGATGACTACTCGTGCCCATTTTACCCTCCATATTTTGCTGGCGTGGTCTACGCCATGACCTTCCCGGCTCTACAAGCCGTATACAACTATAGCCGAGCTTTCGACCCATTTTTTTGCGATGACGTCTTGCTGGGCATTTTGGGGCGTTTGAGCGGCGTCCATTTTCGACCATTGCCTCAGCATGTTTATAGCCCTTTTTGCGACTTAGTGTACAAAAGTCATGCGGCATTTTTGAATTCGACAAATTTTGCAGCTTGTCACGAAGCGGAAAAACCTGCCGATCAAATTTTTTTGTGGAACAAATTGTGTCATTGGCCTGTCGCCGAATATCCGAAAGATATAGCTTTATTGAATGAGGTTTACTGTAGAAGTTTTGTATGAGCTTACTGTAGCAGTTTTAACTTGAATTCTATGTGATACTATTACAATAGTTATTCTGTTTAAGATTACTGTAAAAATTTTTGTATGAAATTATTGTAACTTTTTGTATGAGGGTACTGTAGAAATTCTGTATTAGCTTACTGTAAAAATTCTCATGAGCATACCAAGCTTACTGTTGAAATTCTGTATCAGCTCACTGTATAACTTTTGTATGAGCTGACTGTAGAAATTTTGCATGAGTCTATTGTAAAAACTTGTAAGACGTTACTGTAGAAATTCTGAATGAGCTCACTGTAAGGGTTTTTATGATCTTACTGTTAAAGGTCTTGTATTAGCTTACTGTAGAAATTCTGAAGAAGCTTACTGTAGAAATTCTGTATGAGCTTACTGTAGAAATTTTGTATAAATTTACTGCAGAAATTTTGAATGAACTTACCATAGAAATTTTGTAGGGGCTTATTGTAAAAATCACCCATGGGCTTACTGTATAAATTTTGTATGAGCTTTCTGTAGAATTGCTCTATGAGCTTACTGTAGAAATTTTACTGTAAAGCTTTTGTATGATTGAATTGTAAAAATTTTGTACGAGCTTACTGTAGAAATTTTTTTTGAGCACACAAAAAATTTTTGTGCGAGTTTACTGTAGAAATTCTGTATGAGCTTACTGTAGAAATTTTATATGAGCAGACTGTAAAAATTTTTTTCAGCTTACTGTACAAATTTTTCATGAGTTTACTGTAGAAATACTGTATGGACTTACTGTAAAATTTTCGTATGAGATTACTGTAGAAATTTGAGCTCACTGTAAAAATTTTTTATGAGCTTGCTGCAGAAGTTTTGCAAGAGCTTACTGTGGAAATTTTTTCAGCATACTGTAGAAATTTTGTATGAGCTTACTTTAGAAATTTTATTTGAGCTTACTGTAGAAAATCTGTATGAGCTTACTGTAGAAATTTTATATGAGCTGACTGTAAAAATCTTTTTCAGCTTACAGTAAAAATGTTTCATGAGTTTACTGTAGAAATACTCTATGGACTTACTGTAAAATTTTTGTATGAGATTACTGTAGAAATTTGAGCTCAGTGTAAAAATTTAATGTGAGTTTACTGTAGAAATTTTGTATGAGCAGGTTTTAGAAATTGTGTTTGACCTTACTGTGAAAATTTTGTTTGAGCTTGCTGCAGAAGTTTTGTAAGAGCTTACTGTAGAAATTTTTCTAGCTTACTGTAGAAATTTTATATGAGCTTACTGTAGAAATTTTATGAGCTTACTGTAGAAATTTTATATGAGCTTACTGTAGAAAATCTGTATGATCATACTGTAGAAATTTGGTATGAAATTGCTGTAGAAATTTTGTGAGAGTTTACTGCGGAAATTTTTCTAGCTTACTGTAGAAATTTTGTATGAGCTCACTGTAGCAATATGTATGAGCTTACTGTAGAAAGCTTGTACAAGCTTACTGTAGAAATTTTGTATGAGATTATTGTACAAATTCTGTATGAGCTTACTCTAGAAATTCTGAATGAGCTTAATGTGAAAATTATGTATCATCTCACTGTAGAAATTGTGTATGAGCCAACTGTAAAAATTTTGCATGAGCGTACTGTACAAATTTTGTATGAGCTTACTGTAGGAATTCTGAATGAGCTTACTGTAGAAATTTTGTATGATCTTACTGAGCCAACTGTAGAAATTCTGCATGAGCTTACTGTAGAAATTTGTATGAGGTTACTGTACAAATTTTGTATGAGCTTACTGTAGAAATTCTGAATGAGCTTACTGTAGAAATTTTGTATGATCTTACTGAGCCAACTGTAGAAATTCTGCATGAGCTTACTGTAGAAATTTTGTATGAGGTTACTGTAGAAATTTTGCAGGAACTTACAGTAGAAATTTCCTGTAAGTTTACTGTAGATTTTAGAATGTCAAGTTTGTGACACTCATTCTTACTGTAGTAAAAAAGTACTGTAATTTGTAATTGCATTTCTTCGAGATGATTACTCTTGCGGCTTTTTGCAGGTATACTGTATGAGTTTACTGTAGTACTGTAAAAAATACGACTTACTATAAAAAATTTGAAAAATAATTACTGTAGATATATTCTTTCTTACTGTAGTTGACTATTGAAAATTTTACGTAATTTTACTTAGTTTAAATATACGTACAAAAATACAGTAACCCGATTTAAAAAAGAAAAGCAAGTTCAAATTTGATCTTCGATATTGGTGGCAGTTTCGTGTCTTTTCTCGTGATTTTGCAACGTCCTCGATTGGCAAAATCCTTTGCCGCAAAATGAACAAACGTAGGGTTTGACCAAGGAATGGGTGAATCTGAATATAAAATTCGAATATGAATATGAAAATTGGATATGAATATGATTTGAAGAATTTTGAATCTGAATATGATTTGAAGAATTTTGAATCTGAATATGATTTGAAGAATTTTGAATCTGAATGTGATTTGAAGAATTTTGAATCTGAATATAATTTGAAGAATTTTGTATCTGAATATGATTTGAAGAATTTTGAATCTGAATGTGATTTGAAGAATTTTGAATCTGAATATAATTTGAAGAATTTTTAATCTGAATATGATTTGAAGAATTTTGAATCTGAATATGATTTGAAGAATTTTGAATCTGAATATAATTTGAAGAATTTTGAATCTGAATATGATTTGAAGAATTTTGAATCTGAATATGATTTGAAGAATTTTGAATCTGAATATGATTTGAAGAATTTTGAATCTGAATATGATTTGAAGAATTTTGAATCTGAATATTATACCTGTGATCACGCAAATGATCTTGGCGCCTGAAACATTTGCCGCATAAATCGCACGAAAATGGTCGATCGTCGGTATGCTGTAGAAAAGATAGCTACAGTAAGATTTGTAAATTTTTTTACTTAAAAGTTAGAACTTGCCGTTCTTTCGTGTATCATCAAATTGTACGATTTGGAAAATTGACGTCCGCAATAAGCGCAAACGTACTGTTTTTTTGGACGACGCGACGCCGTTCTGTGGACTAGATTTTCGGCGCCCGACCCTATAACGTTGGTCGGAGAAACGGGATTTTGAGGAAACGACCTCAAAAAATAGGAAATTTTCGATTTTTCCTCGAATTTCATTAATTTACTAGCAGCCTGAGTTGACCCTAATTACTTTATCAGCTACTCCTTGAGTCGACCCTAATTAATTTATCAGCTACTCCTTGAGTTGACCCTAATTACTTCATCAGCTACTCCTTGAGTCGACCCTAAGTAATTTATCAGCTACTCCTTGAGTTAACCCTAATTACGTTATCAGCTACTCCTTGAGTTGACCCTAATTACATCAGCTACTCCTTGAGCTGACCCTGATTACTTTGTCAGCTACTACTCGAGTTGACCCTAATTACTTTATCAGCTACTCCTTGAGTTGACCCTAACTACTTTATCAGCTACTCCTTGAGTTGACCCTAATTACTTTATCAGCTACTCCTTGAGTTAACCCTAATTACTTTATCAGCTACTCCTTGAGTTGACCCTAATTACTTTATCAGCTACTCCTTGAGTTGACCCTAACTTGAGTAATTCCATCGTTACACCCTGAAAGTAACCAGACTCTAAAATTCAGCAGAAACTATCAATTGCTCCTTGAGTTGACCCTAAGTTTAGCTTATCTCACGATTATGCCCGGCAATTCCTTTGATAGACCCCAACTCTAGTGAACCCTGTGGTCATGACCTTAAAACCTATCATCTACTCCTTGAGTAGGCCCTAACTTTAGCTTATCTCAAGACCAAAGTTTCAACTTCGAGCAACTCCTTGGACCGACCACTGCCCTTGTATGTCCTACAGTAATCAACCAAAACTTATCATCTATTCCTTGAATTGACCCTAACTTTTGCATACCATGCTCAGACCCTGAAAGTAATCAACTACTGTCACTTATGTCGGACTCCGAGAAGACCCTGCAACTAACTGCTACTCCTAGGGTTGACCCTAACCTTGGCTCATCTCGCTAGCAAAGTTTCAACCTCCAGCAACTCTTTGGATTGACCCTAACTCTTGTATATGCTATAGTCATATACTAAATCTCATCATTTACTCCTTGAGTTGGCCCTAACTCCAGCAACCCCATGGTCAGACCCTGGAATTGACCAGCTACCTTTAGTTGTGCCTGACTCAATTATAGCCCACGGCGAGACGCTGCAACTAATTGTTACTCCTCGGGTTGACCCTAAATTTAGCTCATTTCACGACCCCAGTTACAACTTCCTGCAACTCCTTGGATTGACCCCAACTCTTGTGTATCCTATAGTAATCAACCAAAACTTATCATCTACTCCTTGAGTTGACCCTACATTCGGTACACGAGACGACTAAACCTCACAACACTTAAGGGCAACTCCTTGAATTGACCCCAAATCTCAGACCTTAGAACTTACCAGCGCCCAAAAAAGCACGACGACGTGGACGATGGTTCCTCCGGAGGACTGAAGTCCCTGCGGCACAAACGGTTCAAAAATGTAACGTCTCGGGTCGGAAAGATGGGACTTTGATTAGTGGTCGATTTTGAAACTAAAAATAGTAAGGCATGTTCAATTTGGAACCTTTTGAACCCAAGTCCCAAGAATTTTGAGATGGCACCATGGAATGCCCAATTAGAATCTTTGACCTCTCTAGTCCCAAAACTTTCTACGTTACACCATGGAATGCCCAATTTGGAACCTTTTGACTCCCAGTATCCAGGATTTGTAGGCTACACCATGGAATACCCAATTCGGAACCTTTTGACCCCTAGTCCCCGGGATTTCTAGGTCACACCATAGAAAGCCTAATTATTCGGAACATTTTGGGCACCGAATGCTCAGAATTTCTAGATTAGCCCATGGAATGCTCAATTCAGAACCTTTTGACCCCAGGTCCCCAGGATTTCTAGGTTACACCATGGAATATCCAATTTGGAACCTTTTGACCCCTAATAGCCAGGATTTTTAGGTTACACCATGGAATGGCCAATTTGGACCCCTAGTACCCAGGATTTCTATTTTACACCATGGAATGCCCAATTTGGAACCTTTTGACCCCTAGTCCCCAGGATTTCTATTTTACACCATGGAATGCCCAATTCGGAACCTTTCGACCCCAAGTCCCCAGGATTTCTATCTTACACCATGGAATGCCCAATTTGGATCCTTTTGACCCCTAGTACCCAGAATTTCTATTTTACACCATGGAATGCCCAATTTGGATCCTTTTGACCCCTAGTACCCAGGATTTCTATTTTACACCATGGAATGCCCAATTTGGAACCTTTTGACCCCTAGTGCCCAGGATATCTATTTTACACCATGGAATGCCCAATTTGGAACCTTTTGACCCCTAGTACCCAGGATTTCTATTTTACACCATGGAATGCTCAATTTGGAATCTTTTGACTCTTAGTACCCAGGATTTCTATTTTACACTATGAAATGCCCAATTTGGAACCTTTTGACCCCTAGTGCCCAGGATATCTATTTTACACCATGGAATGCCCAATTTGGATCCTTTCGACCCCAAGTCCCCAGGATTTCTATTTTACACCATGGAATGCCCAATTTGGATCCTTTTGACCCCTAGTACCCAGAATTTCTATTTTACACCATGGAATGCCCAATTTGGATCCTTTTGACCCCTAGTACCCAGGATTTCTAGTTTACACCATGGAATGCCCAATTCGGAACCTTTCGACCCCAAGTCCCCAGGATTTCTATCTTACACCATGGAATGCCCAATTTGGATCCTTTTGACCCCTAGTACCCAGAATTTCTATTTTACACCATGGAATGCCCAATTTGGATCCTTTTGACCCCTAGTACCCAGGATTTCTAGTTTACACCATGGAATGCCCAATTCGGAACCTTTCGACCCCAAGTCCCCAGGATTTCTATCTTACACCATGGAATGCCCAATTTGGATCCTTTTGACCCCTAGTACCCAGAATTTCTATTTTACACCATGGAATGCCCAATTTGGATCCTTTTGACCCCTAGTACCCAGGATTTCTAGTTTACACCATGGAATGCCCAATTCGGAACCTTTCGACCCCAAGTCCCCAGGATTTCTATCTTACACCATGGAATGCCCAATTTGGATCCTTTTGACCCCTAGTACCCAGAATTTCTATTTTACACCATGGAATGCCCAATTTGGATCCTTTTGACCCCTAGTACCCAGGATTTCTAGTTTACACCATGGAATGCCCAATTCGGAACCTTTCGACCCCAAGTCCCATTAACCCTTACCCCTGCCGTCGATCGTCTCTGCCAAATGTCTAAAATCGAATTTCTTGCTGACGTCATTCCCGCACGGATCGTCGTTCAAAACGTCGACGAAACTTGGTTCCTCCGGATTTTCATTTTCGTTACCGTAATCCGTCGTAGCTGTCGTCGTAGCCGGTGAATATTGATCGATAACCGGCGCATCTTGCGAATCACCCAAACGGTTGCTTACTGTAACAAATTTTTTTCCGGTTACTGTAGTAGAAGTCGTAGTCGTCGTTTTCGAGCGACGATTATGGATCGATAAATCTAAAACGACGTTTTCTTCGGAGGATACTGTAGAATTTTGACGTTGGTCGGAAAAGTGAGACGGGCTAGAAATCGTGGGTGACGTACATTGTCCAAATATACTGTAAGAGAAAAAAATGATGAATTAGAGTATTTTGATTATTTGATTACAGATTATACCATGGCATGCCCTCTCGACCTTTTGACCCCAAGTCCCGAGGACCCCGAGGTTACACCATGGAATGCCTTGTGGAACGTTGATCCCGAGACCCGAACTTGGGGGTTCCACCATTGGAGTGGCCTTTCAATTGTTGACCCCAAGTCCTGAGGACTTCGAGGTTCCATTATGGAGTCCCTTGCGACTTTTTGACCCAAAGTCCCGAATACATCAAGATTAGACCTTGGAATGCCTTTTGGAACCTTTCGACTTTTGACCCCAAGTCCCAAAGATTTTGAGGTTACACCATGGAATGCCTTTGGAATTGACCCCAGGTCCCGAGGACTTTAAGGTTACACCCTGGAGTGTCCTTCCGACATGTTGACCCCAAGTCCAAAGGTCTTCGACGTTACACCATGGAATGCCTTTTGGGACCTCTCGACTAATTGACTCCAAGTGCCGAGGATTTCGGGGTTATACCATGGAATGCCTTTTGACATGTTGATCCCAACTCCCGAGGACATTAAGATTACATCATGGAATGCCTTTTGGAACCTCTCGACTTTTGACCTAAAGGTTACACCATGGAATGCACTTCCGACTTTTTGACCCCAAGTCCCGTGGACATCACGATTACACGATGGAAAGCCATTTCGACCATTTGACCCCAAGTCCCTAGAACATCACGGTTCCACTATGGAATGCCCTTTCAAAATGTTGACACAAACTCCCGAGGACTTCAAGATTACTCCATGGAATAAACTTTGGAATTGTTGACCCCAAGTCCCGAGGACTTCAAGATGAGACTATGGAATGCCCCCAAATCCTGGGACTTCCAGATTACAAGATGGAATGCCCTTCCGACCTTTTGGCCCCAAGTCCCGAGCACTTCAAGATCACACCATGGAATGAATTTTGGAACCTTTCTACTTGTTGACCCCAAGTCCCTAAAACCTCGAGGTCACATCATGGAATGCCTTTTCGACTTGTTGAGCTCAAAATCACAAGACATTCCAAATTTCCATCACATTCTCCAAATTAATTAACAATTCTAACATCCTAATTAGTATTCTAACTTTATACTTACTCTATAATCTTCGGATACGGTCGGAAAGCCGAGACGGATAGATTTTTGTTGCTGACGTCATCGAAAAATCGATCGATTTTCAAAATCGAAGTCTTCTGATCGTTGACAAATTTTGCCACTGCTGGATTTTTTCCTGTAAAAAATTCAAATTTAAGTCTTACTGTAGCTAAAATAATTTAAAAATGGACTTGAAGATCATTTTTGGATTACTGTAAATGGTAGATTTTGTTGGGATTCAGATAGAAAATTTTAGCACATGATTTTGGAAGTTAGATGTACGCTTAGGCTTAGCCTTAGGCTTAGGCTTAGGCTTAGGCTTAGGCTTAGGCTTGGGATTGGGCTTAGGCTTAGGCTTAGGCTTAGGCTTAGGCTTAGGCTTAGGCTTAGGCTTAGGCTTAGGCTTAGGCTTAGCCTTAGGAACCAACTTACTTTCCATGATCAAGAATAAATATTAATATATTACTAATAATGAATGAACCAGCTCCACTAGTAGTAGAAAATTTTCTATGAATGACCAACGTCCACTACGAAAATCCATTGACCCCGCCCCCGCATTGTTGATAAAGAGAACAAAAAAATCCGGAAATTACAGTAATCTTTGGAGGACCGGAAATTTCTCTATACTACGTACAATAGACAATTAGTGAATGAACTAATAATACTCCCGCTTTGATATTTACTCTTTTTGATTATTACAAAAAAATCGGAAATAAATTATTATCATGGACCCGGAAATAAAAAGAAACTGACGTCATTATGCCGTCATCAAGCTTGCTGACGTCATCTTTCAACAATTCTCACGAGTGTAGGTATTACTGTATTATCTTACTGTATGTATTACTGTAAATTTGTGATTCAAAACTTGCAAACTGCAATGGGATACAACAGATATCAATTTTTGTAACTCTAGGAAGAATACAGTATGACAAAATTTCTTACTGTAGATTCCATTATTGTAACGTTTCTGTATCACTGATCAACAGGTTTAGTACTGTCATCACAGGAATACTGTGGCCAACATTCCTGTAACTGACCCCAACTTCAGATACTCTATAGTAAGACCCTATTCCTTGACGTGACCCTGGAGATCACTGTCTACTCCTAGGGTTGATCTCACGCATCATCAGATCCAATAACATCACACTAAAAACGGCATTGGCACCAACGCCCTTATACTCCATGGTCAGACCCTGATATAAAAGTACAAGAGCTAGAGCAACAGGATCTAATCCTTATTCCATGGTCAGACCCTGGGCTACTCCTTCATGCGACCATTGTATAGAACCTATGAGGATACCCTGAAACTACTCCTTACATCGTCTGCTAGCCGCCTCCAGACTCCATGGTCTGACCCTAAAGTTGGAAATGCACCACGAAGTGGACGATGGAACCCTTTGACCCGAAGTCCCGGCTTCTTTTTATTCGCCTCCCGGAAACGGTTCCAAGAGTGAACCCGCTGATCCCAAGTCCCGGATTTCGGAAACAGGCCTGAGCAACATGGTACACTAAGGAGTAACCAACTTCGACCCCATACCAAATCATTGACCCTGTTGGCCCCAAGTCCTGATGCCTCGAGACAGGACCAAAGATCACGGGCGGCATGTTGAGGAATGCTCATTTTGGAACCCTTGGATCCCAAGTCCCGCTGCGGTCGAACCATCATTTCGATCGAGATTCTAAAAATTTGTGACATATGTTTAAAAAATGTCTTACTGTAGTATACTGTAGTTCCTGTGACCTGTGCTTCAAAATAGAAAAAATACAAAAATCGATAATTTGGTCTTGACAGGAAAATTTTGACAAACTTTTAAATCGTCTTACTGTAACCGACTTTTTAGTCCTATCAAATTACTTTACTATATGTACACAAAAATACAGTAATCCAAATTGCAGACGTCAAAATGACAGACATTTTCTCAAACTTGATAATCAATTTTTGTTTCGTGTATCTTTTGGTGATTTTCCAACGTAAATCTGAATATAGATGCATATTTTGAATATGAATATGGGATTCGAATATGAATATAAAACTCCAATCTGAATATACTACCTGTGATGAACAATTTGCCGCATAAATCGCACACAAAAATGGTCGATCGTCCGTATGCTATAGATGCAGGAAATTTAGCTACAGTAAGATCTACAGTAAGATTTTTGGAACTTACAGTTCTTGCGTGTATCATCAAATTGTAACATTTGGAACATTGACGTCCGCAATAAAAGCAAATGTGTTGCTTTTTGGGACGATGCGACCCAGATTTGTTCAATACTAGATTTTTGGCGCCTCGTGGTAAACCATGAGTCGGCGAAGCGAGATTTTGAATCAAGCTTAAATATTTGATTTCTTGAGTTGACCCTAATATCACAGAACTGTATTTTTCACCACGAACTCCTTGGGTTGACCGTAGCACCCAGTAACCCCTGTTTTCTCATGCATTTAACTAACTGATAGCAACTCCTTGAATTGACCCTAGCTCCTGTACATCCAGGCGTGAAGTTTATCAGTAAGCTTTGCGAAGTTGACCCCGGAATCTGTCAACTCGTTGGACGAAGCACAAAACACTTCTTGGTCAGACCACAAAACACTCCTTGGTCAGACCAGAAATCATTCCTTGGTCAGACCCCAAAGCAATGCTTGGAAAGACCACAAAACAGTCTTTGGTCAGGCCGAAACACTCCATTTTCAGACCACAAAAGTATCATTGGACGAACCGCAAACAACTCCTTGGTCAGACCACAAGACAATCCTGGGTCATAATACAAGGCAATCCTTGGTGTGACCACAAAACAGTCTTTGGTCAGACCAAAACACTCAATGGTCAGACCACAAAAGACTCCTTGGACGAACCACAAAGCACTCCTTGGACGAAGCACAAAGCACTCTTTGGTCAGACCACAAAACATTCTTTTGTCAGACCAGAAATGATTCCTTGGTCAGACCACAAAACATTCTTTTGTCAGACCAGAAATGATTCCTTGGTCAGACCACAAAACATTCTTTTGTCAGAGCAGAAATCATTCCTTGGTCAGACCACAAAACATTCTTTTGTCAGACCAGAAATCATTCCTTGGTCAGACCACGAGGCAATCCTTGGTCAAACCACAAAACTCTCTTTGGTCAGACCAAAACACTCCATGGTCAGACCACAAAAAAACCCTTGGACCAACCAAAAAACACCTTTTGGTCAGACCAAAACACTCCATGGTCAGACCACAAAAGACTCCTTGGATGAAAAACAAAACACTCCTTGGTCAGGCCACAGGACATAGCGGCGGATGGAAGACCCGGACGACGGTTACCCGGGAGGACTACTAAAATGGCTCATAGTCGACAGCAGGACCTGGTTCTTGGAGACTAAGCAAAAAAAGACCGAGGTATGTCAAGGAATGGAGCCTTTCTAGCCCCAAGTCCCGAGTTTGGTTAAACCCTTACCTTCTCCGTGGATGGTGTAAGCTAAACGCCCGAAATGGAATTTTTTGCCAATGACGTCATTTTTCAACCAATCGTAATATCGATCCAAAATTAGTACTTGCGAATCGGGATAGTTTACTGTAGAATTATGATTTTGGCGGATTACTGTACTTTTTGAACGATTATGGATCGATAAATCTAAAGGCGAATATTCCTTGGGAGAGAAAGGCCAGGTTACGGTAGAGTTTCGCATCATCGTAGCACGGTCGGGAAAGTGAGATGGAGGAGGAAATGTCACCTGAGGCCATTTTTGATGATCGGGAGAAATGCTGACAATAGAATTTTTAGAATATCAGAATTCTGAATTCTTGAAATTCTGAATTCTTCGAATTTTAAATTGTTGAAATTTTAAAATTTCCAAATTCTGATTCCTTGAAATTTTGAATGCATGAAATTCTGAAAACTTGAAATTTTGAATTCTTAACGTGTGAATTTTTCAAATTCTAAATTGTTGAAATTCTTATATCTTGAAATTTTTCATCTTCGAAATTTTGGAATTCCTGAAATTCTGAATCCTTGAAATTCTAAATTCTTAAAATTCTTAATTCTTGAAATTCTAAATTGTTAAAATTTTGAATTATTGAAATTTTCAATCCTTGAATTTCTCATTTCTTTACATTCTAAATTCTTGAGATCCTGAATTCGTAAAACTCTGAATTCTTGAAATTTTGGATTCTTGAAATTCTGAATTTTTTAAGTTCTGAGTTTTTTAAATTTAAATTCTTTGAATTGTGAATTCTTGAAATTCTGATTTTTTGAAATTCGAAATTCTTGTAATTTTGATTTCTTGAAATTTGGAATTCTTGAAATTCTGGATTCTTAAAATTATGAATTCTTGACATTTTGAATTCTTGAAATTCTGGATTCTTGAAATTCTGAATACTTGAAATTCTGAATTCTTGAAATTCTGAGTTCTTGAAATTGTGGATTCGTGAAATTCTGATATTCTGATATTTTGAAAATCTGATATTTTTAAATTCTGGATTTTTGAAATTTTGAATTTTTAAAATTTTGAATTCTTGACATTTTGAATTCTTGACATTTTGAATTCTTGAAATTCTGAATTCTTGAAATTTTGAATTCTGTATTGTATTCGACTGATCAACAGGATTAGTGCTTTCATTGCAGGAATACTGCAGCTAATCTAGCTGCGTCATTACTGTAGATTCTAGAGTAAACATGTCATTAAGGTCAACCCAAGGAGTTCCTAGTAGTAATATTAATGCAGGAGAATTGAAGTTATACAGGAGCTATGGTCAACCTAAGGAGTTCCTGGCAGTTTAGTCAATGCGTGGTAGAACACAGCTTAGAGGGTTAGGGTCAACCCAAGGAGTTGCTAGGCCCAGATGGCCTAGTCGATAGAGCTGTTGACTCACAAACTCAAAGCTCACCGTTCAAACCCCACTTCAGTTGAAATTTGGAAAAAGTTGTAGAAAGCCTGCGGAAGGCAGTAGGACTACTGCTGAAACGTCTCTTATCCATATTGTTCTGTTACATATGTTGTATTGTTGTGTTATATCGTGTGTTATAATAAAGTGTTTCATCATTTTTATGCAGTTGTACAGGCCAAAAAGCAGACAGCAAAAAGAATGACCCAAGCCTAAGCCTAAGCCTAAGCCTAAGCCTAAGCCTAAACCTAAGCCTAAGCCTAAGCCTAAGCCTAAGCCTGAGCCTAAGCCTATGCCTAAGCCTAAGCCTAAACCTAAGCCTAAGCCTAAGCCTAAGCCTAAGCCTAAGCCTAAGCCTAAGCCTAAGCCTAAGCCTGAGCCTAAGCCTAAGCCTAAGCCTAAGCCTACACCTAAACCTAAGCCTAAGCCTAAGCCTAAGCCTAAGCCTAAGCCTAAGCCTAAGCCTAAGCCTAAGCCTAAACCTAAGCCTAAGCCTAAGCCTAAGCCTAAGCCTAAGCCTAAGCTTAAGCCTAAGCCTAAGCCTAAGCCTAAGCCTAAGCCTAAGCCTAAGCCTACACCTAAACCTAAGGCTAAGCCTAAGCCTAAGCCTAAGCCTAAGCCTAAGCTATTACAATCAGCTGCAACTAATATTTAGACAATTGTTACAACAATTAAAAAAGGTTCCATACAATAGATACAATTCACATATTCAACCAAAGTTGTGCTGATGATGTAAATTTCTCTCGTACAAGTTAATAGTTTGAAAATCTGTCGCAATGATACAGCCTGAATTGTCGTCAGTCAACCACGGCTTCACGAAAAGTACGATGAGCGATCCTTCACTGATCATCCGACTAACTCCAGGTTGTTCTACGACGGCATTGTTTTGGTTCGGCTGGACAGTCACGTTTAATATCGACGGAGTGGAATAATCTGGTTTTAAGCTGATATTGAAGCGCATTCCAGCATCCAAGATTGTCAGACGAGCCTTGAAAGTGTCATTTACAATGGCAGCGTGATCAAGTTTGGCATACTCAGTTTCATCCCATTTCACCTAAACTTTAAAATTATGTTAGATTGAGTATTAATATGGCAAAAAAAGCGACATCTTACCGAATTTTTCATCCTATCCAAAAAACATGATTCGCAAGAACTTTCGCTGCATATAACGTACCATTTATCGGGTTTCAAATTTCGCCTAGCTTGATCATTTTTTTCCAAACACAAAAATTTGCATAGTGGCCAAAAGCGGATAAGATCTCTATGATACGGGCTTTTGGTCTGGAACCGGGCGGGCACGACAGCAATGTCGTATCAGCTTCAAAAATTTTCCTATCTTTCAAAACGGTGGCTGATTGGTCAACTTTGTAGGCCCAGATTTTCCTCATTTCGCCCTTCATATGGTAGAAAAAAAAGTTGACCATCGAAGATGATGAAACATCGATCCAAATTTTGATGTTCCGATGATACGGTTTCTCGCAACAAGATGTCGATATCATACCGAGATCAATTTTTTGATTGGTAAAGAAAAAAATTGCAGCTTGTAGTAATGTACGGGAAAGCATGATAGCGTCAATGAAATATTTTTCCAAATTTAGGATGATAGCAACCTGGACTGCTGCCTTATCATTTACTTCACCAGCATAAACATGCCATGTAAGCACATTTAAACTAAACAGCCAAGAGGGTTTTGGGGGTGAAATTTAACTTTTTAATATCCTGTCGAGGAATCAAAAAAGTAAAATTTTGATTAAAAAAACCATAAAAGCCTAAAAAATGTGTAAAAATGTAAATTTCTAGAAAATAAATGAATTTTAGGAATATTTGCAAAAATCAAAAATGCGAGGTCCTACAGGAAGCAGGCAATGTGACAATCACTCCCAAATGCTGTGAGAAAACAACAAGAAGGCGGGGCATGCTGGGAGGCGAACGAAAACCCATAAAAATATATCAATGATAAGTATACCAATAACAAGAATACGAGAGAGGCCAAATGCACGCCTGATGACATGTGCTACAGTAAGACGACTGTCGATGGTCCGCATTGCTCGCTCCACTTTGTACTTGCGGGTCTCATACCAATATCGACAAAATTTACGAATGAATAGCAAAATCGGCCGAAACACACTACAACAGATGGAATATTTTTCCAAATTTAGGATGATAGCAACATGGACTGCTGCCTTATCATTAACTTCACTAGCATAAACATGCCGTGTAAGCACATTTAAAACAAACAATCAAGGGGTTTTTCGGGGTGAAATTTAACTTTTTAATATCCTGTTGAGAAATCAAAAAAGTAAAATTTTTATTAAAAAAACCATAAAAGCCTAAAAAATGCGTAAAAATTTAAATTTCCAGAAAATAAATGAATTTTAGGAATATTTGCAAAAATCAAAATTGCGAGGTCCTATAGTCGTGTAAGCTGCTATAACGGCATTAGTATTACCCATGACTTGAGCAAAATCCTCGTGGTGAGTTTACGTAATTGTTGCATCCGTGGAATGTTTTTCCAAATTTGGGACGATAGCAACCTGCACTGCTGTCTTATGATTAACTTGATGTCATCTGAGCATGTTGAAACATAGCCAAATTGTAGACATCTTTCACGTGTATTATTCCACATCACTGTAGAAAGTACAGCAAATGTGGGTGAACACCAAACAATAAACTGCGGAATTTCACATTACTGTAGAAATCATGGGTTGGATTGGACTAGTAACCAGATTTTTACTGATCGTGGACACATTTCTCATTGATTTGCTATGCTTAAGCATTGTTTTTGGGACACTTTTTTCATTGTGTTTGTGGTAAAATGTTTGCTCTCACAGACATTGCGTCATCAATTTTAAGGTCCGAGGCATACTTTCTACATCGATGTGGAATTTTACGTAATAAAGCCACGGGTGTACTTTCCACATGCTCCGAATTGCCTCGCACAGTTAAGGTGGTATACTTTGATGCCTATATTTTGGTCGGCTCTAATATTCCGCATGTCTTGGGCAAGTACAGTTTGGGAAATTCTATGTCACTGTAGAATGTACAGTAAATGTGAGCAAAAACCAAACTGTAAATTTTAGCCTTGCACATAACTATAGAAAGTATGCATGTGGCTTCAACATTACTGTAGAAAGTATGGTGTAAGCATGCTAAAATTAAACTTTAATATTGGAAATCAGTATGGAAAGTATGGTTGTTGCTTTAACATGTCTAATTCAACATTGTGTAAATGTTGTATTCGTAAACTTGTTGGGCGCTGATGAGTCACTGGCAGGATTGGGATTCCAGGATTCGTCCTTAATGTACGTGTTTCCCATGCCCACATTTACCCGATCAACTTAATTACTTGTACTTAAACCCGACACTAATTGTCCCACCAATTAAGGAAAAGATGAGCCTCCTTAATTGTCTCCCTAATTGTGTAAAACTGAAAGGAGAGACTTTTTCTACCTTTATATCATGCAATAAAAACAAAAAAGGAAACTTACGTACAAATGAGAACAGGCAAGAAAAATAATGATCAACTCCCACGCACTGGGATGAGAGAAGAAAGGCTGCGTGGTGGGAGGCCACAAGTGGCGAAAATAATAGTGGCCGGCGGGGCACACAAGAGAGACCAGCCCATGTGTACCGACGTGCGTTACAGTAAGATGACTGTTGATGGTCTATGTCGCTCGCTCCACTTGCTACCTGTGGGCCTCATATGCACTTTGACAAAATAACGAAAATCAGCAGAAAACACACTACGACATAAAAAGAATGGTAAGCATGGGCAAACACAAAATGGTAGTCTTCCATTTTTCACATTACTGTAGAAAGTACGTTAAGAGTGGACAAACATTGAAGATTTAATATTCCTAATCACTATGCAAAGTATGGTGATAATAACGACAAATTGTGTGAAAATACGCAATAGCACAAGTTCCACGAGCACATCTAATTTGACTTTAGGTAATGTAAATATATCGGACGCAACGTGATATATTGAACATCGGGAGCAATTTTGCAACGTAAAGTGTCGCCTTTCAACCATGGCGTCACTTTCAGTAGAATCAGTGATTTGGAGGAAAGTGTTTGGTTCACGTCCGGTTGTTCCACGACAGCTTCCTTTTGATCTACTTGGATAGTGATGTTCAAAATTGAGGGCATGAAATGACCCGGTTCCAAACTGACATTGTAACGCATGCCGGACTCCAATACTCTTAGACGAGCTGTGAAAGTATCATTTGCAAAATCGGCCGAATCGAGTTTGACAAAATCGGGGCTACGCTTCTAAACAGGAAAAGTCTATATTCAGAGTGGAAGTGATTTGCACTTGACCAAAAGTTTCGCAACGTTCTCATTATGGAAAAAAAAATTCTCGTTTAACGTATGAGGCGACTCACCGAATTTCGCATCCTATCCAAATTACACGATTGACAAGAATTTTCTCGACAAACGACGTACCACTTGTCGGGTTTGAAAATTTGACCATTTTTATGCAAACACAACACGTTGCACGGCCACGACGTCGTAAATTCATGATGGTAAGGACTTTCAGTTTTGTAACCGGCGGGGCAGAGCAACGAGGCTGTAGTGGCTTCGAAAATTTTACGATTTTTCAAAAGCGTAGCTGTTTCGTCGACTTCGTAAGCCCAAATTTTCTTCATTTGGCCCATTATATCGTAGAAAGTATAGTTGACGATTGGCCGTGAAACCGAAATCCAAATTTTGGAGTTCGGGTACGGCGTATTGCAGCATCCCGTTGATGTTTCTAGGTTAGCCAAAACGAAAATTAGGGAACTTGGTAGAAGTAAGTGTGTGAGCATTTTGGCAATGATAAGGTTTTTTGGAATTTAGAAAATTGTTCTATAGAGCTCACTGTTATCATTGCCCAAACTTGGTATAAACTGCCAGCTAAGCATGTTGAAAACAAACAACAGGGATGCCTAGGCATCCATCGAACTTTTATTTGCTGACAATGGGATGAAGTAATAATACATACATATAATACATATAACACATGTAGTACATATAGCACGTATAATACATACAATATGTATAATAGGTATAATAGATATAATGCATATAATACATATAATACACACAATACATATAATACATGTAATACATATAATACATATATTACATATAATACGTATAGCATGTATAATACGTATAATACACATAACACATATAATACACAAAATACATATAATACATATAATACATAAAACGCATGTAATACATATAATACATATAATACTATAATACGTATAGCATGTATAATACATATAATACACATAACACATATAATACACAAAATACATATAATACATATAGCATGTATAATGCATATAATACACATAACACATATAATACACAAAATACATATAATACACAAAATACATATAATACATATAATACATACAACACATGTAATACATATAATACATATAATACTATAATACGTATAGCATGTATAATACATATAATTCACAAAACACATATAATACACAAAATACATATAATACGTATCGCATGTATAATGCATATAATACACATAACACATATAATACACAAAATACATATAATACATATAATACATATAATACATACAACACATGTAATACATATAATACATATAATACGTATAGCACGTATAATATGTATAATACACATAACACATATAATACACAAAACACATATAGTACATATAATACATACAACACATGTAATACATACAACACATGTAATACATATAACACATGTAATACATATAATACATACAACACATGTAATACATATAATACATATAATACGTATAGCACGTATAATAGGTATAATACACATTACACATATAATACACAAAACACATATAGTACATATAATACATACAACACATGTAATACATACAACACATGTAATACATATAACACATGTAATACATATAATACATACAACACATGTAATACATATAATACATATAATACGTATAGCACGTATAATAGGTATAATACACATTACACATATAATACACAAAACACATATAGTACATATAATACATACAACACATGTAATACATACAACACATGTAATACATATAACACATGTAATACATATAATACATACAACACATGTAATACATATAATACATACAACACATGTAATACATATAATACATATAATACGTATAGCACGTATAATACATATAATACACATAACACATATAGTACATATAATACATACAACACATGTAATACATATAATACGTATAGCACGTATAATACGTATAATATGTATAACACATATAATACATCTATAATACTGTAATACTATCTTTCGCAATAGCTAAGTTTAATAAGGCTAACTAACACAAAATACACTCATAATTTACTGAATATCAAAATAAAGAAATGAATGACCATGCACGGCTTATATACCATCACGGAATATTCTAGAACATTGTAGAATGTACATGAACAAGTATTATGCAAGTTTCTGGAACTTTCCGGGAAAATGCAGTACATGAAATATACCTGCGCATCATATAATGTGATCATACTGTAGGATTCTACAATTCTTGTCTCTACAATATTACAGCTTGTTCTTGATGAATCTATGTAATATTTACCAGTCAGATGTTGAACTTTGCCGCAAGTCCTAGGACTGACCCCAACTTCCGCATATTCAAAATCAAAACCCTATTCCTTGAGTTGACCCTGGAGCTAGTCGTCAACTCCAAGGGTTGACCTCACAGTTGAAAAGGCTTATAACATAACACTCAAAACTGAATTGATACCTGCGTCTTTAGGCATCATGGTCAGACCACAAAACCTTTCGTTTGTTAGACCACAAAACGTTCCATGGTCAGACCACAAAACACTCCATGGTCAGACCAAAAAAGGCTCCTTAGACGAACCACAAAACACTCCTTGGACAGACCACAAAACGCACTCTGGCCGGGCTACAAAACACTGCTAGGTCGGACAGAAGAATACTCCTTGGTCAGACCACAAAACACTCCTTGGTCGAACAGACAAACACTCCATGGTCAGACCACAAAACACTCCTTGGTTGAACAGACAAACACTCCATGGTCAGACCACAAAACCTTTCGTTTGTTAGACCACAAAACGTTCCATGGTCAGACCACAAAAGGCTCCTTAGACGAACCACAAAACACTCCTTGGTCAGACCACAAAATTTACCGGCCCCTATAAGACGCGGGCGACGGTTGCTCGGGAGTTCTAAAATAGCTCATGGTCGATGGCTGGACCTCATTCTTGGACACTAAACAAAAAAGACCAAGGTATGTCAGGGAATGGAACTTTCCTAACCCCAAGTCCCGGGTATGATCATACCCTCACCTTTTCCGTGAATGGTGTCGGTCGAACACCTGAAATCGAACTTTTTGCCCATGATGTCACTTATCGAATATTGATCCAAAATGAGTACTTGCGAATCGAGATGGTTTACTGTAGAATTTTGATTTTCGGGGATTACCGTACATTTCGGAGGATTATGAATTTATAAATCTAATGTCGAGTTTTCATTTGAAATTTTGGAATTTTGAATTTATGAATTTCTAAGTTCTTGACATTGTGAATTCTTCAAATTATGAATTCTTCAAATGTTGAATTCTACAAATTTTAAATTCTTGGAATTTTGAATTCTTGAAATTCAAATTTCTTGAAATAATGAATTTTTAAAATTTTCAATTTTTGAAATCTTAACTTCTTGAAATTCCGAATTTTTGACATAATTCTAAATTCTAGAATTTCGAATTCTTGAAATTCTGATATTCTAACATTTTTTAATAAGCCAAATAATGATCATAGTTTTGAGTAATCATTTGCATAATTATTATTCATGATCAATATTGCCATATGTTGTCATTTTCAAAAAATTCTCTCGAGATCTTTTTTCAAAAAAGAATTCACACGACGTCATGTTGCTTGCTGACGTCATTTTTCGATAATTCCCATAACGTCATCATGTTAGCTGACGTCATTTTCGAAAAATTCTCATGACGTCATTCTGCCTGATCGTGTCGTTTCCAAAGAATTCTCATGACGTCATCATATTTTCTGACGTCATTTTAAAAGAATTCACACGACGTCGTTATGCTTGCTGACGTCATTTTTCGATAATTCCCATAACATCATCATGTTAGCTGACGTCATTTTTGAAAAATTCTCATGACGTCATTCTGTCTGATCGTGTCGTTTCCAAAAAATTCTCATGACGTCATCATATTTTCTGACGTCATTTTAAAAGAATTCACACGACGTCGTTATGCTTGCTGACGTCATTTTTCGATTCCATAACGTCATCATGTTTGCTGACGTCATTTTTGAAGAATTCTCATGACGTCATTCTGCCTGATCATGTCGTTTCTAAAGAATTCTCATGACGTCATCATATTTTCTGACGTCATTTTAAAAGAATTCACACGACGTCGTTATGCTTGCTGACGTCATTTTTCGATAATTCCCATAACATCATCATGTTAGCTGACGTCATTTTTGAAAAATTCTCATGACGTCATTCTGCCTGATCATGTCGTTTCTAAAGAATTCTCATGACGTCATCATATTTTTTGACGTCAGCTTTAGCTAGCACCATATAGAGCAATGTATAAGCATAATGTGCATTAAATATAACTGCAGCACGACGCCCTATGTTACAACATAGCCCTATGCTATAACATTGACGTACATTATAACAAAACAAATGTTTTTTTGCTATATTGAAGCCATATGTTATAACATAGCCCTATGCTGTAACATATCTGCATGTTATAACATAGCCCCATGTTATAACATATCCGCATGTTATAACATAGGCCTATGTTATCACAAAGGCCCATGTTATAACATTGCCCTATGTTATAACACTGACCTACCTCATAACGAAACAAATGTTTTTTTGCCATATTGTAGCCATATGTTACAACATAGCCTTAAGCTACAACATATCTGCATGTTATAACATAGGTGTATGTTATAACAAAGGCCTATGTTATAACATAGGCGTATATTAAAACAAAAGCTCAACTTATAACATAGGCCTATGTTATGTATATAATTTTTTCGAAAAATTTTCTTTTCGAAGTCATATGTTATAACCATAGCAATATGTTATAACATGGGGCTATGTTATAACATATGCCTATGTTATGATATAGTCTTATGTGTTATAACATATAAAACTTTTTTTTGAAAAAATTGGCTACATTGAAAATTGCTTTATGGTATAACATACGCATGTGTTATAAGATTGCCTTATGGTATAACATAGCCTTATGCTATAACACAGCTTTATGCTATAACATAGACTCATAACGTATAACATAGACTCATAACGTGTTATAATGTAAAAGTCATATGTTATAACATTATCTTATGCTATAACATTTGCACATTTTATAACATGAGCATATGTTATACCATGCCATTTGTTATAACATGGGCCTATATTAAAACATAGCCTTATGTTATGATATAGTCTTATGTTATAACATATAGATTTTTTCAAGAAATGTCCTATAAGCCATGTGTTGTAACATAGCCTAATGCTTAAACATATGTGCATATTATAAGGCGAGCCTGTGTTATAGCATACAAAAAAAGTTTTATTAATTTTTTAAGCCATATGTTATAACATGGCCCTATGTTATCACATGGTCTTATGTTATAACATGTAGATTTTTTTTCAAAAAATTTTCCATATGGATGTTATGTGCTCTAACAAAAACACAATTCATCAAGCTACAGTAAATAAAAATTTTGATTTATTATCGAATGCGATACTTGACTGCAACCTGCCTATTACACTCAAAAGTGACAAGTAATAAAAAATCCTTTTCTCAGTCCCTTCATGACCAAAATGATTCATGGATAAGCTTTTAACTATTACTTCAAGTTACTGTAGGTCGAGTTTCTGTCCCATATTGTTTTTTTTGGCCAACATGGTTTCGCATCTGACGCAATTTTCTCTTGAACCTGCTTGTCGAATGTTTCGCAAAGATAAGATAAGAAACAACTTGTCAATCAACCTTTTTTTCTTATCAACTTGACAAGTGTTGTCGAAAATACGTATCACTATCGATATATATAAGCTTGTAACTTGGCTCCCAGGGCATTTCCTAGCTATGACCATGCGCTTATTCTACTTGATTCCGGCATTGTTGGTTGTCGCTTCGGGCTTGCAATTTGTGCCCAATCGACCGGGTCTCATCCCCGACTTGAGCAAACAAGTGTCGAACAGGCCGGGCGGCTATCGCCAAATGGACTTGCGGGATCCGACGGAACGAGAGGATGTCGAACGCCTCGTTCGTCTGAGTTTACAGGACCTACAGAAGAGTAATCCGCTAGGCGCCCCGTACACCACTTTGGAGAAAATCGAGCAAGCTATAGAACAAGTTGTAGCCGGAAGAAATTATAAAGTTGTCTTTTTGGCTAAACAAAGATACGTAAGTTGGTTACTGTAGGTGATACTAAACTTGATAGCTCAATTAAAAATGGCTGTACAAGCATGAAACATACTCCATTGCATAGAACTCAATGAGACGAGTCGAATAATATCAAATTTAATAGTATTATGATTGATACAGCACCCAAAAACTGTACTTTTGTATTTTTGACTCGACAAAGATTACTGTAAATTTTATAAAATGAAATAACTCAATCAAAAATGAATGTACAAGCATGAAACATACTCCATTGCATAGAACTCAATAAGACGAGTCCAATGATACCAAATTTATTAGTATTATATTTGGTACAGCAGCCAAAACCTGTACTTTTGTATTTTTGACTCGACAAAGATTACTGTAAATTTTCTAAAATAAGATAACTCAATCAAAAATAAAGATATAGAGTTGAAACAAACTCCACTCGAAAGATTTCAATGAAACCAATGCAATGATACTAATTATGTTATAATTCATCCGGGTGCAGCAGCAGAATTCTACAAAATATGTGAGTCGGATACTGTAATTGATACCGTAAGTTTTCAAAATGTGATAACTTGATCAAAAATGGAGATATACAATTGAAAAGTAGTTCATTAAAGAGAACACTATGAGACAAATCCAATGATACTAGTTTTGATGACATTCGATTGAGTGCAGGAGGGAAAAACTTAACATTATTAAAAATGACTACTGTAACTGATACTGTAAATCTTTAAATTGTGATAACTCAATGAAAAATGAATGTACAAGCTTGAAACATACTCCATTGCATAGAACTCAATGAGACGAGTCGAATAATACCAAATTTATTAGTATTATGATTGATACAGCAGCCAAAAACTGTACTTTTGTATTTTTGACTCGACAAAGATTACTGTAAATTTTATAAAATAAGATAACTCAATCAAAAATGAATGTACAAGCATGAAACATACTCCATTGCATAGAACTCAATAAGACGAGTCCAATGATACCAAATTTATTAGTATTATACTTGGTACAGCAGCCAAAACCTGTACTTTTGTATTTTTGACTCGACAAAGATTACTGTAAATTTTCTAAAATAAGATAACTCAATCAAAAATGAAGATATAGAGTTGGAACAAACTCCACTGGAAAGATTTCAATGAAACCAATGCAATGATACTAATTATGTTATCATTCATCCGGGTGCAGGAGCATAATTCTACAAAATATGTGAGTCGGTTACTGTAATTGATACCGTAAGTTTTCAAAACGTGATAACTTGATCAAAAATCGAGATATACAATTGGAAAGTAGTTCATTGAAGAGAACACTATGAGACAAATCTAATGATACTAGTTTTGATGACATTCGATTGAGTGCAGGAGGGAAAAACTATAAATTATTTGAAATGATTACTGTAACTGATACTGTAAAACTTTAAATTGTGATAACTCAATGAAAAAAGAAGCTATACAAGCGAAATACAGTTCATTGGATAGAACTTGATGAGACAAATCCAATGATACCAAACTCATTAGGATTATTGCAAAGACCAGAGCCGAAATGCTTAAATTTGTATTTTTCAAAAACACAGAGGTTACTGTATGTGACACTGTAAATTTTCGAAACGTGATAACTCAATGAAAAATAGAGATACAAGCTTGAAATATAGTTCATTGGATAGAACTCAATGAGACAAATCCAATGATACCAAATTTAATAGGATTATATTCAGTATATGAGGCAAAAACCGTAAATTTCTTTTTTTACTTAGACGAAGGTCACTGTGTGTGATACTGTAAATTCTCAAAATGCAATAACTCAATCAAAAATTGAGATATAAGCTTGCAAGATAGTCCATTGGATAGTACTCAATGAGACAAATCTAATGATACCATATTTATTAGGATTATTTTGAGTACAAAAGCAAAAAACCGTAAATTGTGATTTTTCCTAGAGACAAGGGTTACTGTAATTTGAAAAACGTGATAACTCAATCAAAATTGAAAGATACTTCATTGGATAGAACTCAATGAGACAAATCTAATGATACCAATCTTATTAGGATTATATAAAGCATAACAGTCAGAAACCGTAAATTTAAATTTTCTAAAAAGACAAGGGTTACTGTATGTGACACTGTAAATTTTCGAAACGTGATAACTCAATGAAAAATAGAGATACAAGCTTGAAATATAGTTCATTGGATAGAACTCAATGAGACCAATCTAACGATACCACATTCATTAGGATTATTGCAAGTACAAAAGCCAAAAACTGCAAATTTGAATTTTTGAGAAAGACAGAGGTTACTGTACGTGATACTCTAGATTTTCAAAATGTGATAACTCAATCAAAAATGGAGGTATAATCTTGCGAAATAGTCCATTGGATAGAACTCAATGAGACGAATCCAATTATACCATATTTATTAGGATTATATTGAGTGAAGAAGCAAAAAATTGTAAATTATATTTCAATGGTATACTGTAGTTTAGCTGATTGTATAGAATGCATATGTCCATGGACATGTATGCTTTGTGTAAAATACAGTAACAGAAAACCTGCATAGTTTAGATTCTACAACAGTGGTTTACTGTAGTCTATATGTCTTCTGGTGGCCGGGCGCAGACCTCCAGTAAGGTATACTGTATCTATACAAAAAAGTCATTGCAATATTTTTACTTTCACAGCATGACCTTCATAATCCGCCGAATGTGTTCGGTCAATGTTATTTCAAAATGTTCAAACCGTTGGGCCAAAATGCCGCCGCCGAAGTTACGAAACATATTTGCGTCGAAATTCCGATCAATGAATCGACGGAAGAATCGTCATCCTCTACCGAAAAAGATAGACGTCATTGAAAATATATTTTTTTAAATTAATTTGACTAATGTCACAAATTTAAAATATGGATTAAACAATAATTTTTACGATATTTGGAATTTTAAATTTGTGAAATGTGACAAAACTTTTGAATATTTGCAACCTTTTAGGCAAAATTTTTGGAAAATTGAAGAAAAACAAAATATAAATAAAAAAAGCAAAATTTAAAGTAAAAATTTTGATTAATAATAAATATTATAGACTATAAAACCTATGGGTTCACAAAAAAATAAAATAAAAAACTATGAATCCCTTATATTCTAATTAGCAACAATAAAATTAACTAATTTAATAGATCATCCACAGACATAGAACATTAATACATAATAAAGGAAAAAATAATATAAACAACTATAAATTCCAAAAATTTTAATTAACAGTAAACAACATTTAATAAGAATTTTAATTAACAGTAAACATTTTAATTAACAGTAAACATTTTAATTAAAAGTAAACAAAAATTTTAATTAACAGTAAACAACATTTAACATTTAATAAGTACCATAGTAAACATTATCAGAGAACATTCGAAGCCGCAAACTATTGAATCATAATGTGTACGGGTATCTCATTAAGAAAACAAGAGCAAGCAGGAAAATGCGACCATACACGCCAGAGAAAAACACAAAGAATGAAAAAAGGAACAATTTACCAGCCTACAGTATACTTTACTCTGAGTTTGTTTCTGGATGAGCCCGCAGACTGCAACCTGTTGATCATATTCAAAAGTGACAAAAAATCTTTTGCTACAGTAACCAGCTATTGTCAAGTTTAGCTTTATGACGCAATTTTGTGAACTTGTCCATCAAATATTTCGCAAAGATAAGATAAGACTTGTCGATTGGAAAAATTTGTCGAAAAGGTTTCTTACTAGCGGTCTATAAAGCTACAACTTGGCACCTGGAGCATTTTCCGTTGGAACCTAGGGATTTGTAGCTTCAACAAATGCGCTCTTTTTTCTTCATTTTCGCAATATTGGCCATTGCGAATGGCTTGAATTTTGTGCCCGATCGACCAGGCCTGATCCCCGATTTGACCAAACTGGAATCGTCCGAGCCATTTGTCTGGCGCCAAGTGGACTTGAGTGACCAGAGAAAAGTGTGGGATCTCGAACACCTGGTCAGTCTGAGCTTGGACGATATGCAGAAGGCCAATCTGGACGGAGCACCGTATGTCAATTTAGTCAAAATCGAGCAAGCTATAGAAGAAGTGGTAACTGGAAATAACTATGCGGTGGTCTTTTCGGCTGAAAAAGGATACGTAAGTTGGTTACTGTAGGTCATACTGTAAATTTTGAAAAGGTGTTAACTCGATCAAAAATGAAGATGTATGATTGAAAAGCATACCATTGGATAGAACTCAACGAGACAAATTCAATGATACCAAACATATTAGGATTATTTTGGTTACAAAAGTCAGAAATTGTAAATTTGTATTTTCAACCAGACGAAAGTTACTGTAGCTGATAGTGTAAATTTTGGAAAGGTATTAACTCAATCAAAAATGAGGATATATGGTTGAAAAGCATACCATTGAATAGAACTCAACAAGACAAATCCAATGGTACCAAATTTATTGGGATTATTTTGGTTACAAGGATCAGAAATCATAAATTTGTATTTTCAACCAGACGAAAGTTACTGTAGGTGATACTGTAAATTCTCAAAAGCTTGTTGCTCAGTCAAAAATGAAGATATACGGTTGAGAAGCATACCATTGGATAGAACTCAACGAGGCGGATCTAATGATACCAAACTTATTAGGATTATTTTAGTTACAAGAGTCAGAAATTGTAAATTTGTGTTTTTCAACCTCACGAAGGTTACTGTAGCTGATACTGTAAATTTTGGAAAGGCAAATCTAATTGTACCAATTTTTTCAATATTTGGTTTAGTACAACACAAAAAAAGCTCAAATGTTTCTCAAGGTATACTGTACCTATACCTCATCTTGCGAATCTTTCGAAAAAAGTATACTGTAATAACAACCCAAACTTTGCTTTCTTGCTTTTGCAGCCCTTTCTTCGAGAACCGGACAACGGTCGATGTTTCTTTACAATGTTCAAATCAAAGGATGTTGATGAAAACGCGGCTCCGGAAGTGACCAAGTATGTTTGCGTCCTAATTCCAGGCAAAGAATAGCCGAGAATGTGGTCGTACCCGTAGATGACGTGATCAAAGAAAAGAAATTTTTTTTGCTGATTTTTTACAAAATTAAAAAATATCTCTTTACTTTTCCGTTGTTTTGCCGAGTAGGACCTTGGTCACCCAGTGGTAATGGGCACCTAAGACCATTTAACGCAAAGGGCGAGGGGTGTCGTAGTGTGTTCCAACAATTCACGTGGATTTCGTAATATTTTGGCAATTGTTGAATGTTGCCGGCAGGTGCGTATCAAACCAGCCCTAGTGGACCATTTTGAGGTAATTACTGTAGCCAGATTCTGTAACAAAGTACACCCAAAGCTTCAACCCATAAAATTCTACTTCCATGTAGAAAGTATGCCTCAGTCAACTTGGATGATGCAATGTCTCTGAAAAAATTTTAGTCTGACTCCTAGAATCTGATGATCTAATTGTTTTACTCATTTTTTACTAACTTTTTTCCAAAAAGTGTTGTTCAGGATGCGTTTTTTTGAATTTCCCTATGCTTAAGCATCATTTTCAGGACATGATTTTCACTCATTTTGGATGCATTTTTTACAAAACCTGTGAAATATGTGTCCTGAAAACAATGCTTGAGCAGAAGGATTCATAGAAAAATGTGCAACAAAGGTGTAAAAATTGTGTCCCGGAAACAAAATCTTGCGAAAATGTGAGAAAAAACTTACATTCCAGAGCCACAATGTTGTCGACTCAGGCCGCCAGAAATTTAAAACTCCATCTTGGACAGTGTCCTAGCAGCATCAAAAATGTTTCTTTCTCCGAATTGTAGCCATTTCGTCAACTTTGTAGTCCCAAATTTGCTCTTTTAGATTGCGTAATCAACAAACCAAAGTCATCCAAACTTTCGCTTTAGGGTATGTAGCACTAAAAAATTGGGCGGCTATCTTCAAAAAAACACAGCAGCAAGCAGGAATATACGACCATGCGGGCCAGCACAAAATGCGAAGAATGAATAAAGCAACAATTTACCAGGCTACAGTAAAATATATTTTTGATTTGTTTTCGAATGTGCCACCAGACTGCAACCTGTCGATCATATTCAAAAGTGACAAAAAATCTTTTTCTACAGTAACCATCTATTCCGAAGTTTGGCTTTATCTTTAAAAAGTGATAACTCAATCAGAAATGGAGATATATAGTTGAAAAGCACACCATTGGATAGAACTCAACGAGACAAATCCAATGATACCAAATTTTTTCGGATTATTTCAATGTCCAGGGTCAAAAACTGTAAATTTGTATTTTTCAACTTGAAAAAGTTACTGTAAGTGATACTGTAAATTTTCAAAAGCTGCTAACTCAATCAAAAATTGAGATATATAGTTGAAAAGCATACCATTAGATAGATCTCAACCAGACAAATCTAATGATACCAAATTTATTCGAATTATTTTAATGTCCAGGGACATAAACCGTAAATTTGTATTTTTCAATTGGAAAAAGGTACTGTAGGTGATAATGTAAATTTTCAAAAAGTGATAACTCAATCAAAAATGGAGATATATAATTGAAAAGCATACCATTAGATAGAACTCAACCAGACAAATCTAATGATATCAAATTTGATTGGATTATTTCAATGCCCAGAGTCAAAAACTGTAAATTTGTATTTTTCAACTGGAAAAAGTCACTGTAAGTGATACTGTAAATTTTCAAAAGCTGATAACTCAATCAAAAATTAAGATATTCGCTTGAAAAATAGTTCATTCGACAGAACTCAACGAGACAAATCCAATGATATCAAGTTTTTTTAGCACAAGTAAAATTACTGTAACGAAAAGGTTCAAACTATTTTCTATGGTATACTGTACCTAAACTACTATCTTGCAGATCTTGCGGAAAAAGTATACTGTATTTTCTTCTTTTTTCGCAGCCGTCGCTCGATGCTATTTCAAAAATTTTCAAAGAAATAAATAATTGACGTCTGCAAGCAAATCTGTGAATATCGATTTTTCATGGTCACGTGACTTGGTGCGTCATTTTTGTTGGTCGTACCATGCTAAAGATTTTTATGACGTCAGCAAGAGCTCATGAAGCTATTCTACAATAATCGGTTTTTTCAGAAATTTCATTCTCCAATGTCGACTTTTGGAAATATCTAGTTCAGGGAATTAAAAATTCATGACTACCTGTCAATCAAATCAGGATCACCCGTCAATCAAAATTTTTTAAACAGCTGTCAAAAAATCAGTATCATTTGAACCAACGCTACAGTAACCAAATTTTCAAAAGTTTTTTTTTCTGCTAAAAAATGTCAACTTTCACAGCATGTAGATTATGAAATTCGAAAGTCATGATCACCTGTCAATCAAATCAAGATGTCACCTGTCAATCAAATTTTTTTGACAAGTGTCAAAAAAAGATGAGCTAACTTTTGAACTAAACCTACAGTAACCAAATTTTCGAAAGTTTTTTTTCTAGTAAAAATTGTCAACTTTTGCAGCTTCTAGATCATGAAATTCAAAATAGTGTCACCTGTCAATCAAATTTTTTTGACAGCTATCCAAAAAGAACAGGCAATCTTTGAACTAAGTCTACAGTAACCAGAATTTCAAAAGTTTTTTTCTGCTAAAAATTGTCGACTTTTCCAGCATGTAGATCATGAAATTCAAAGGTCATGATCACCTGTCAATCAAATCAAGATGTCACCTGTCAGTCAAATTTTTTTGACAAGTGTCAAAAAACATGAGCTAAATTTTGAACTAAATCTAACAAACAGTAACCAAATTTTCAAAGCTTTGTTTTTCTGCTCAAAATGGTCAACTTATTCAGCTTCTAGATCATGAAACTCAAAAATTCATGATCACCTGTCAATCAAAAATTTTTGAGAGGTGTCAAAAAAATCAGGTAACCTTTTGAACTAACACTACAGTAACCAGAATTTCAAAAGTTTTTTTTCTGCTGAAAGTTGTCATCTCTTACAGCTTCTAGATCATTAAATCAAAAATTCATGACCACCAGTCAATCAAATCATGGTGTCACCTGTCAATCAAAATTTTTTTGACACCTGTCAAACAGTTTCTATATTCTTGTCGCTCTAGTACCACGGAATTCTCTCAAATTAGATCAATACAAGGCCCAGGACAGGGGGCTAATATAGTTTTTTTAGTTAAACAAACAAAATTGTTTCAAAAATTCAAGTTTACTGTAGACCCTATTTTTTCGGAATAACTCGCTCAAAAATGAAAATATTTCAAAAATAAAGACATTTTTGAATAGATCTCAACGAGGCCAATCCAATGATACCATATTTGATATGTTTGCGACGAAAATTTGTATCAAAAACGTAAATTTAATGATCAACAAGACAGAAATTGCTGTAGGGCAAGTTTACTGTAGCTAAGATTTTTAAAGATAACTCGTTGAAAAATGTAGTTAGAGGTAAAATAAAGTCATTTTTGGATAGAGCTCAAAAAGGCGAATCCAACGACACCATATTCATGATGTTTAGAACGAAAATTAAAGTCGAAAATGCAAAATTTTACGTTCTCGGTACTCGAATGCGCGAGGTCATGACCGTCCAGAAATTTCATGGATTGTAAATCTTTTTGGCTAAAATAGAGCCAAAGGAGCTAATGTAGGCGGAGTAAATGTGGGTGGAGCTAATGTAAGCAGAGCAAATGTTCCTGGAGCCAATGTGGGTAGTGCTAAAGTAGGTGATATCAATGTGGGTGGAGCTACGGATGAAGCTAATGTAAGCAGAGCAAATGTTGGTAGTGCCAATGTGGGTGGAGTTAATGTAGGTGAAGCCAATATGGGTGGAGCCAATGTGGGTGGAGCTAATGTATGTGAACCTAATGTGGGTGGAGCTAATGTAAGTGAAGCGAATATGGGTGGAGCAAATGTGGGTGGAGCTAATGTAGGTGATATCAATGTGGGTGGAGCTAAGCATGAACCTAATGTAAGCAGAGCAAATGTTGGTAGTGCCAATGTGGGTGGAGTTAATGTAGGTGAAGCCAATATGGGTGGAGCCAATGTGGGTGGAGCTAATGTATGTGAACCTAATGTGGGTGGAGCTAATGTAAGTGAAGCGAATATGGGTGGAGCAAATGTGGGTGGAGCTAATGTAGGTGATATCAATGTGGGTGGAGCTAAGCATGAACCTAATGTAAGCAGAGCAAATGTTGGTAGTGCCAATGTGGGTGGAGTTAATGTAGGTGAAGCCAATATGGGTGGAGCCAATGTGGGTGGAGCTAATGTATGTGAACCTAATGTGGGTGGAGCTAATGTAAGTGAAGCGAATATGGGTGGAGCAAATGTGGGTGGAGCTAATGTAGGTGATATCAATGTGGGTGGAGCTAAGCATGAACCTAATGTAAGCAGAGCAAATGTTGGTAGTGCCAATGTGGGTGGAGTTAATGTAGGTGAAGCCAATATGGGTGGAGCCAATGTGGGTGGAGCTAATGTATGTGAACCTAATGTGGGTGGAGCTAATGTAAGTGAAAGGAATATGGGTGGGGCCATTGTGGGTGGAGCTAATGTAGGTGATATCAATGTGGGTGGAGCTAAGCTTGAACCTAATGTAAGCAGAGCAAATGTCGGCAGAGCTATGTGGGTGGAGTTAATGTAGGTGAAGCCAATATGGGTGGAGCCAATGTGGGTGGAGCTAATGTATGTGAACCTAATGTGGGTGGAGCTAATGTAAGTGAAGCGAATATGGGTGGAGCAAATGTGGGTGGATCTAATGTAGGTGATATCAATGTGGGTGGAGCTAAGCATGAACCTAATGTAAGCAGAGCAAATGTCGGCAGAGCTATGTGGGTGGAGTTAATGTAGGTGAAGCCAATATGGGTGGAGCTAATGTGGGTGGAGCTAATGTATGTGAACCTAATGTGGGTGGAGTTAATGTAAGTGAGGCGAATATGGGTGAGGCCAATGTGGGTAGAGCTAATGTAGATGATATCAATGTGGGTGGAGCTAAGCATGAACCTAATGTAAGCAGAGCAAATGTCGGCAGAGCTATGTGGGTGGAGTTAATGTAGGTGAAGCCAATATGGGTGGAGCCAATGTGGGTGGAGCTAATGTATGTGAACCTAATGTGGGTGGAGTTAATGTAAGTGAGGCGAATATGGGTGAGGCCAATGTGGGTAGAGCTAATGTAGATGATATCAATGTGGGTGGAGCTATGGATGAAGCTAATGTAAGCAGAGCAAATGTTGGTAGTGCGAAAGTGGGTGGAGTTAATGTAGGTGAAGCCAATATGGGTGGAGCCAATGTGAGTGGAGCTAATGTATGTGAACCTAATGTGGGTGGAGCTAATGTAAGTGAAAGGAATATGGGTGGGGCCATTGTGGGTGGAGCTAATGTAGGTGATATCAATGTGGGTGGAGCTACGGATGAAGCTAATGTAAGCAGAGCAAATGTTGGTAGTGCCAAAGTGGGTGGAGTTAACTTAGGTGAAGCGAATATGGATGGAGCCAATGTGGGTGGAGCTACTGTAGGTGATTTCAATGTGGGTTTTCAACGTTTTTCTATTATTATGTGTTTTCTGTGTTCTTTTTCATTTTTTGTGTTTTTGCTATTATTTTTAGTCTTTTTCATATTTTTACTTTTTTGTTTATTTTGCATTTTTTGTATTTTTTGCATTTTTTTCCTTTTTTCTCAAATTTCAATTGTTTGAATTATTTTGTGTTTTTGTTTGTTGCATTTTTCCAATTTTTGTGTTTAATTTGCTTTTTTGGCGTTTTTCTGCTTTTTTGTCTTTTTTATTTTCTAGTGCATTTTTTGCATATTTTTCGTGTATTTCTACATATTTTATCATTTTTTGGCTTTTCTTGCATTTTTTTGCGCTTTAGGTTTAATTTGCAGTATTTTGTGCCTCTTGTGGTTTTTGCCGTTTTTGAATTTTATTATTTTTATTTTCTTGCATTATTTTTGTTTTTTCTGAATTTCTTCGTTTTGATATAAATCTTACAGTATGATCACGTAAAATGATGTGCAGGTACATTTCAAGTACACCATTTTTCTAGAAAGTTCTAGAAACTTCCACAATATTCTATAATATTCTTTTATATTCTAGAATGTTCTAGAACATTCCCTGATTTTCGGTGATAGTATATAAGTCGTGTTGTTTCGTATATTCATTCATTGTTTATTTTGCTATTCAGTACATTACTATTGTATGTTGTGTTAGTTAGCCTTATTAAACTTAGCTATTCACAAGCTACTATTCCAGTTCAAATTAGTCCACTCAATATTATTAAATTAAGATTAAAAATTAATTAAAAAATAAAAATTTATTAAAAACTAAAAATTAATTAAAAATTAAAAATTAATTGATTTTAATTAATTTTAAATTTCATTAATTTTTAGTTAATATTATAATGGTGATGTCCAAAAATAACATTTTCAATTTTTTAATCAACTTTTTTCAAGGTTTTGAATCAATGGTGCGGGAAAATTGACAGTTTCGGATGTCTTTTCCTGCCCATCGAAACAGCCAAAAAGTATTACAAGATAAGGGCTGGATGATTTGATGATATGATTAAGCATAGTTTATATGTTAAAATATATAGATTACTGTACTTTTTTATGATGAACTTGATTTTCAAAATTTTTTACAAACACTCCATCGATCGATGAATTTTTAGGCCGGCGAATAAATAAATTTCTAGGTAAAATATGCATTGTTTGGGTAAAACTAGTTCTGACACTAAACATACAAACTTGAATTTTGAAAAAAGATGGCGACAAGTAGGTCGGCAAATTTAATTTTGGACTGGGAAAAGTTGAGGTTTCTACGATCCGCATGGCCCATTTTAGGCATCAAACTTGATGAAAAAGAATTGTACACTGTAGCGTATATTCATTTTGAATATTTCTGAATGACAAAATTGGTCTATTAATGTAGACAGTAAAATATTTTGTTGAAAAAAATTGGATAAATTTAAAAATTTAATCAACAAATTTTGGTCCATTTTTTGGATCCGGACACCCCGATGTTACGCTGAAATTTAAAAATCAAAAATTTCGTCAAAAATATGACAAATTTGGTATCAATGGATAGAACTCGTCGAGATCTATTCAAAAATTATCATTAAATTAATTAATTTTAATTTTTCATGGAGTTATAGTCAATTGAAGATTTTTCTAGACACCCTGTTTCGATGAAATAGTTAATTACACCTAGATATTTATACATCAATTCGAAATCCATCAAATTTGGTATCAATCGATAGAACTCATTGAGATCTATCCAAAAATAGTTATGAAATCAAATAATTTCAATTTTTCATTGAGTTATGCTGAATTCAAGATTTTTACAGATACCCTGTTCCAATGAAATTTTTTAGTTGATCGGGATTTTGGAAAAAGTTAGGCTTGGTCGGGGAGTTGAACCCCTCACCTTAGACCACCTGGATCATTGAGGCCTAAGGAAACCTCACTCACAGCTTTGGTAAAAGTTAGGCTTGGTCAGGGACTTGAACCCACGACCTTGCGACAGGTGAACCATTTAGGGCCATCAGTGTTCCAGGACACCTTTTCCAGTTGCTCAGGATTTCCCTAAAAGTGTTATGCTCGGTCTGGGAGTTGAACCAGGGGACTTGGGGCTATCATCAGTGTGCAGACTATGAAGTTCCCCCAATGTCGAAGCGACCTTTTCCAGTTGCTGGGGCCACTTGGTCCAGGACCTTGCGGCATGTGGACTGCTCAGGCCCAGTGTTGTCTAGGGTCTAGGGGCTTTGGTAAAAGTTCGGCTCAGTGCATGCTTTGAATGTGGGACCTTGGAGCACGTGAACCATTGAGGGCCAGCAGCCGGGTTTCAGTGAAGGTCAGGCTCGGTCACGACTTGAACCCAACACCTTGTGGTATGGTGTCGAGGCAACCTAGTGCCATTGCTAGGGACTTTGGTAAGAGTAGGGCTGACACTGGGACTTAACCAGGGTCCTTGCAGCAGTTGGACCATTGGGGGCAATGGTGTTGCGGCAACCTTTCCCTATTTCTCAGGGCTTTGGTAAAAGTGCACGACTTGAACCCAGGACCTTGGAGCACATGGACCACTGAGGGCCAGCAGTGTTGAGACCCTTGCTTGGGGCTTTGGTAAAAGTTAGGCTCAGGTCCAGGACTTCAACTTGGGACCTTGCGGCACGTAGACCATTGAGGGCCATCAGTGTCGAAGCCCTTGCTTGGGAGTTTGATAAAAGTTAGGCTCGGTGCAGGACTTGAACTTGGGACCTTGAAGCACATGAACCATTGATGGCCAGCAGTATGGAGATCCTTACTTCGGGCTATGGTAAAAGTTAGGCTTGGTCCAGGAGTTGAACCCATGACCTTGAAGCACGTAGACCATTGAGGGCCACCAGTGTCCAGGCCCTTGGTAAAAGTTAGGCTTGGTACAGGAGTTGAACCCAGGACCTTGGAGCACATGAACCATTGATGGCTAGCAGTGTGGAGGCCCTTGCTTGGAGCTTTGGTAAAAGTAAGGCTCGGTCCAGGACTTGAAACTCGGACCTTGCGGCACGTTGACCATCGAGGGCCACCTTGGTCCAGGAGTTGAATGCAGGACCTTGGAGCACATGAACCATTGACGGCTAGCAGTGTGGAGGCCCTTGCTTGGGGCTTTGGTAAAAGTAGCTCAGTCGAGGACTTGAACCTCGGACCTTGCAGCACATTGACCATGGAGGGCCACCTTGGTCCAGGAGTTTAACTCAGGACCTTGAAGCACATGAACCATTGATGGCCAGCAGTATGGAGATCCTTAATTGGGGCTTTGGTAAAAGTTAGGCTTGGTCCAGGAGTTGAACCCAGGACCTTGCGGCACATAGACCATTGAGGGCCACCAGTGCCCAGGCCCTTGCTCATGGCCTTGGTAAAAGTTAGGCTTCTCACAGGAGTTGAACCCAGGACCTTAGAGCACATGGACGGTTGAGAGCTAGCAGTATGGAGGCCCTTGCTTGGGGCTTTGGTAAAAGTAAGGCTCGGTCCAGGACTTGAAACTCGGACCTTGCGGCACATTGACCATCGAGGGCCACCTTGGTCCAGGAGTTGAACCCAGGACCTTGGAGCACATGGACCACTGAGGGCCAGCAGTTTTGAGACCCTTGCTTGGGGCGTTGGTAAAAGTTAGACTTGTTCGAGGAGTTGAACCCAGGACCTTGCGGCACATAGACCATTGAGGGCCACTGTGTCCAGGCCCTTGCTCAGGGCTTCTGTAAGTTAGGTTTGGTCCCATCACCTTAAGGCTACCATTGGTGCAGGGATCATTGAGGGCCACTGGTGTCGTTTTTCTGGCTAGGGGCTTTTGTGAAAGTAAGGCTCGATCCAGGACTCGGAGCCGGCACCCGCTTCATAGCGGTCAAAGTTCGCCACCGAACTTTCCCAAACTATACAGACCTTTACAGACCGGGCTTACTACTTGAAAAATGACGTCAGCAATCTCGAAGCTTGCTGACGTCAAATTTGATCAATTGCGAAATATATATATGATAATTAAATAACATGTGTAATATAGCGTATAGAAAAATAACGTAAAACAATGGAAACACACCACAAAAATGAGTAATATAAATGAAATTACGCAAAAATTTGTCAATATTGAGTTTTAAATTCGATGGGAAACACGCAAAAAAAGGAGAAAATACGGACGACTTCCAGGTTGCCCTATATTTTTTTAAAAAAATGAGCCGAAAAAAAGGAAAAAAGTAGAGAAAAAAACAAAACAAAAAAAATTATCATAGCACGGAAAAATCACCAAAAAAAAATTCGCGGATGGCCACCACACAGTAAAAAAATTGAAAATTTTACGAAACAAGAAGCCAAAGTACATAATACTATAAATTATGCCCAAAAATCTATATATATATTTGAAAAGCTGTCAAATTTTTAGGTCGAGACACCCCGTTTGCTTGTCAAATTTTGGTACTGGCTCAAAAACTTTCTACTGATTAAAAGTATGGCGAGTTTGGTATCAGTCGATAGATCTCGTCGAGCTGTTTCCAAATATACAATTTTTATTGTTCTGTGATCATTTTTCATTACGCTACAGATGAATCAATTTTTCATCAGACACCCTGTTTGCCTGTCGAATTTCAATAATGACTAAAAAACTTTTTGCTAGCATAAAGCATAGCAATTTTGGTATAGATCGATAGATCTCGTCGAGCTCTTGTCAAATATACAACTTTCATAGTTCTAGCTCAATTTTTCGCTATAATACAGATTGATCAATTTTGTGATCAGACACCCTGTATGCAGCTAAAATTTCAGAAATGCTAAAAAATTTTCTGTTGACAGAAAGTATAACAAGTTTGGTATAGATCGATAGATCTCGACGAGTTCTTTTCAAATATATAACTTTCCTCAATGTATCTTAATTTTTCATTATAATAGAGATGAATCAATTTTTTGATCAGACACCCTGTTGATAAGCAAAATTTAGAAAAAATGTAGAAAAGTTTTTGATGCATTAAAATAGGTCAAATTTGATATCAATCGATAGATCTCGACGAGTTCTCCATAAGTATATAACTTTCATTGATGTATCTTAATTTTTCATTAAAATAGAGTATCAATTAGTTTTTTGATCAGACACCCTGTTGATAGACAAAATTTTGAAAAAATGTAGAAAAGTTTCTAAAATAGGTCAAATTTGAAATCAATCGATAGGTCTCGACGAGATCTATTAAAAAATATAATTTTCATTACTGTATTCCAATTTTTCATTAAAATAGAGATTAATTAGTTTTTTGATCAGACACCCTGTTGATAGACAAAACTTTGAAAAAATGTAGAAAGGTTTCTGGTGCATTAAAGTAAATCAAATTTGGTATGAATCGATAGATCTCGACGAGTTCTCCATAATTATATAACTTTCATTGATGTATTTTAATTTTTGATTAGAATAGAGATTAATTAGTTTTTTGATCAGACGCCCTGTTGATAGACAAAATTTTGAAAAAATGTAGAAAAGTTTCTAAAATAGGTCAAATTTGGAATCAATCGATAGGTTTCGACGAGATCTATTAAAAAATATAACTTTCATTACTGTATTCCAATTTTTCATTAAAATAGAGATCAATCAATTTTTTGATCAGACACCCTGTTGATAAGCAAAATTTTGAAAAAACATAGAAAAGTTTCTGGTGCATTAAAATAGGTCAAATTTGGTATCAATCAGTAGATCTCGACGAGATCTATTCAAAAATATAAGTTTCACAATTGTAGTGCTACATCTCATGAAGTTATATCCAAAAAATTGATTCTCAATATTATGTACAATTATAGATTTATAAGCTCCAACATAACAATAAATTAATTAATTAATTAATGAGCTTAATATGCTGGGCGGAGAAGCGAGATTTGGGACAAAAAATTTGCATATTAACGTGTATAATAAACGAGACTAGAAAATTTTGAAAATTTTCCTAATTAGCGGGTTAATGTTGTATTGGAAAAATTCTAATTTTCCTCAGTACCAAGTCAATTGGAGGTACGAAGTTGGCACGAAACCTTCGTCGACGGACGCCGAATCGTTGGCCGGTTGGCGCCGAACTTTCGTCCACCCGTCGCCCGTATCTTTCTCCAAAAGCAAAAGGCGTTCGGTTTGTTTAATGGCAATTGTTCCTTCGCTGTCGCCTAAATAACAAAAAAATATTGAAAATAAGGTGAAAAATTGAAATTTGGCAATTTTTCGAATCTGATAAGCAAGTTCAAAAATATGGCAACGTGAAAAATTTCATGTTCAAAGTTTACTGTAGTGGAAATCAAACTATTCCTGAAACTTGTGTAAACTCAAATTATCGGATTTTTTAAGAATCAAAATTTCGAATTGGCTCTCTTGGAATCTGATAAGCAAATTCAAAAATGTAGCAACGAGTAAAATTTTTCTTCAAAAGTTTACTGTAACGAAAATTCGTTGTCGCCTAAAAATTGAAAAAAAGTAGAAAAATCACGGAAAAAATATAGAAAATAAGGTAAAAATTTGAAATTTGGCAGTTTTTTTCAATCTGATAAGCAAGTTCAAAATTCTAGCCATATGTAAAATCTTTACTGTAGTGAAAAAAATTACACAATTTTTTTCCTCAACAGTTTTAACAACTTTTTAAAACTCAAATTTTAAGATTTTCATATCAAAAAACGATGTAAACTTGCAAATGGCTTTTTTGGAATCTGACAAGCAAGTTCAAAAACGCGTCGAATTTTCAATCAAAAGCCTACTGTAATGAAATCTACACAATTCTCTTTAAAAAATCTACACAAATTTGTGTAAACTGAAATTATAGCATTTTTATCACAAAAAACCATCAAAATTTGAAATTGGCTTTTTTGAAATTTGAAGAGCAAGTTTAAAAATCCGATAACATGTAAAATTTTCGGTCTGAGGTTTACTGTAATGAGAATTACACAATTTTCTACCAAAACAGTTTCAAATAACTTTTCTGTAAACTCAAGTTATAGTAATCTATACCAGAAAACGATCAAAATTTGGCATTTGGCTTTTTTAGAATCTGATAAGCAAGTTCAAAAATCTGGGAAGGCGTAAAATTTTCAGTTTATAGTTTATTGTAGTGAAAAAACGACAATTTTCGGGAAAAAATTCAAGAACTTGGGTATGCTTAAATTATTGGATTTTTTGAATCTGATAAGCAAGTTAAAAATCTGGCAATGTGTAAAATTTTCCATTCAAAGTTTACTGTAATAGAAATTACAGCATTTTCTTCCAAAACGGTTTTATACAACTTTAGTAAGCTCAATTTATAGTAATTTTTACCAGAAAACAATCAAAATTTGGAATTTGGCAATTTTTCGAATTTGATAAGCAAGTTTAAAACCTGGCAACATTTGGAGTTCTTGATCTAAAGTTTACTGTAATGAATTTTACAAAATTTCCTCAAAAACAGTGTAATCTCCATATTATAGAATTTTTGCCCGAAAAACAAGCTAAATTTGGAAATTGGCATTTTTCAAATCTGATAACCAAGTTCAAAATTATGTAAAATTTTTCTCTGAAGTTTACTGTAATGAAAATTACACAATTTTCTCGCAAAGCAGATTTAACCAACTTTTGTAAGCTCATTTTATAGTAATTTTTACCAGAAAACGATCAAAACTTGGAATTTGGCAATTTTTGGAATTTGATAAGCAAGTTTAAAAATCTGCCAACGTGTGAAATTTACCCTCCAGAGTTTACTGTAATAGAAATGACACAATTTTCTGAAACTTGTCTAAACTCAAATTATTGGATTTTTTAAAGATCAAAATTTGGAATTGGCTTTTCTGGAATCTGATAAGCAAGTTCAAAAACCTGGGAAAGTGGAACATTTTTGAATCGGGAGTTTACTGTAATGAAAATTGCATCATTTCGTGAAAAAAACCGTATGGAAAAATTTTTGTAAACTCATCTTAGGGAATTTTTTTACCATAAAAAACCATCAAAATTTCGAATTTGGCAATTTTTGGAATTTGATAAGCAGGTTAAAATATTTAGTCCAAAGTTTACTGTAATCAAAATTATTCAATTTCCTCTCAAATCAGCTTTAAAAACTTTAGTAAGCTCAAGTTATAGTAATTTTTAAACGGAAAACGATCAAAATTTGGCATTTGGCTTTTTTGGAATTTGATAAGCAAGTTAAAAATTCTAGAGAGGCGTAAAATTTTTAGTCTAAAGTTTACTGTAGTATAAATTACACAATTTTCGGAGAAAAATTAAGAACTTGTGTAAACTCAAATTATTGGATTTTTTGGCTTTTTTGAATCTGATTAGCAAGTTTCAAAATTAGAAAGGTGTAAAATTTTCGGTCGGAAGTTTACTGTAATGAAAATTAAACAATATGCACTCAAAATAGTTTTAAACAACTTTGGTGAACTCAAGTAATTCGATTTTATAACAAATTCGGATTGGCTTTTTTAGAATCTGATAAGCAAGCTCGTGTATAAAATTTTCGGGTCAGAAGGTTACTGTAATGAAATTTACAATTTCCTGAAAAAACGGTCTGCAGGAACTTGTGTAAACCAAAATTATACGAATTTTGTCAAAAAACGACCAAATATTCGGAATTGGCAATTTTTGGATGTGATAAGCAAGTTATGTGCAAAATTTTTCGTCAAAAGATTACTGTAATGAAATTAACACAATTTTCCCGAAAAAATGAGCTTTTTTGAACTCAAATTATAGCATTTTTACCCCAAAAAACGATTTAAACCTGGATTTGACTTTTTTCAAATCTGATAAGCAAGCTCATGTGTAGAATTTTTTTAATTGAAGTTTACTGTAATGAAATTTTTACGAATTGTTCAAAAAACCGTCCTTAACAACTTGTGTAAACTCAAATTCTATGATTTTTAGCCCAAAAACTATCAAAATTTGAAATTGGCTTTTTTCGAATCTGATAAGCAAGTTCATGTGTAGAATTTTTTGAATTGAAGTTTACTGTAATGAAATTTTTACAAATTGTTTAAAAAACCGTCCTTAACAACTTGTGTAAACTCAAATTCTATGATTTTTAGCCCAAAAACTATCAAAATTTGAAATTGGCTTTTTTCGAATCTGATAAGCAAGTTCATGTGTAGAATTTTTTGAATTGAAGTTTACTGTAATGAAATTTTTACAAATTGTTTAAAAAACCGTCCTTAACAACTTGTGTAAACTCGAATTCTAAGATTTTTAGCCCAAAAACTATCAAAATTTGAAATTGGCTTTTTTCGAATCTGATAAGCAAGTTCATGTGCAAAATTTTCGGCGAAAAGTTTACTGTATTGAAATTTACACAATTGTTCCAAAAAAATCTACAAGAGCTCGTGTACACTCAAATTTCGACGTTTTTACAACATAAAACGATGAAAATTTGGAATTGACTTTTTTGGAATCTGATGAGCAAGCTCAAAAACCTGGGATCAAATCGATTACACGATCAAAAGCTTACTGTAACGAAATTTACACAATTATCCCTCAAAACAGTGTAACTTGTGTGGCTTTTTTCAAATCTGATAAGCAAGCTTTTGTGCGAACTTCTTAGTCGAAAGTTTACTGTAGGAGAAAAAAATTGCGCAATGCCTCCTAAAAAAGGCTGTTTTTTCCTGTGTAAACTCAAATCTTACCAGGAAAATCGTAAACAACTTTCGCTTCGCCTAAAATCGTTTCGGAACCGGAATCGGTATTGTTCGACGTATCGTTTTGTTGATCGGCGCATTGGTAATATTCCGATTCGCTGCTACCGTTGCCGAAATTTCGATTAAAATTTACGTCTCTTTGAGCTCTAAAAAATTTTAAAATTAAAATTTTTGGAAAAACAATTTTGGAAAAAAACAAAAAATTAAAAAATTAAAAAAAACAAAAAAAAACAAAAAAATCATAAAAAACATAAAAACAAAAAAAACATAGAAAATTACAAAAAAAAAGCAAAAAACAAAGAAAAACTAAAACAAAAAAAAACAAAAACATAACAGGAAAAGACAAAAACAAAAAAACAAAAAAAAACAAAAAAATCATAAAAAACAAAAAAAAAGGAAAAAAATCATACAAAACAAAAAAACATAGAAAATTACAAAAGAGCAAAAAACAAAGAAAAATTAAAACAAAAAAAACAAAAACATAACAGGAAAAGACAAAAACAAAAAAACAAAAAAAATCATAAAAAACAAAAAAAGGAAAAAATCATACAAAACAAAAAAAAGAAAAAAATCACACAATAACAAAAAAACAAAAAAACAGAAAATTACAAAAAAGCAAAAAACAAAGAAAAACTAAAAGAAAAAAAACAAAAACATAACAGGAAAAGACAGAAACAAAAAAAACCAAACAAAAAACAATAAAACAGAGAAAAACCAAAACAGAGGAAACAAAAAAACAAACAAAAGAAAACAGAAAAAACAAAAAAGAAAACAGAAAAAACAAACAAAAGAAAACAGAAAAAACAAAAAAATAAGAGCAAATAGAGAAAACCAAAAAACAAAAAGCAAACCATAAAACAGTAAAACAGAAAAAAGGGAGAAAAAAGACGAATAAACAAAAACAAGGAAACAAATACAGAAATAAAAAACAATGGAACACAAAAACAAAAAACATATAGAAAAAAAAACAGAAAAACATGGAAAATTACAAAAAAAGCAAAAAACAAAGAAAAATTAAAACAAAAAAACAAAACCATAACAGGAAAAGACAGAAACAAAAAAAATCAAACAAAAAACAATAAAACAGAGAAAAACCAAAACAGGGGAAACAAAAAAACAAACAAAAGAAAACACAAAAAAACAAACAAAAGAAAACAGAAAAAACAAAAAAATAAAAGCAAATCGAGAAAACCAGAAAACAAAAAGCAAACCAAAAAACAATAAAACAGAAAAAAGGGAGAAAAAAGACGAATAAACAAAAACAAAAATAAAAAACAATGGAACAGAAAAACAAAAAACTTATAGAAATAAAAACAGTAAAAAAACAATAAAACAGAGAAAAACGACAAAAGAACAAAGAAAAACAAAAAAGGCAAAACAAAACAAAAAACACCAAAAAAAGAAGAAGAAAAAATTAAAAAAACAAACAAAAACAAAAAGCAAAGACAAGCAAAAAGAGAATAAAACAAAAAAGAAACAAAAGAGAACAAAAATTTTGAACTTTTCAACCAAATTTAAATTTTTTTGTGAAATTTGCATAATTTTCATGCAGATTTCTTAAAAAAATCCAAAAACTTTCAAAATTTTGAAATTTTCAACAAAATTTACATTTTAAAGTAAAATTTGCATAATTTCTATTCAGATCTCTTAAAATAGAACAAAATTTCGAAATTTCCAATGAAATATATATTTTTTCAGTTAAATTTGCATAATCCAAAACTTTCAAAATTTTCAAATTTTCACCTGAATTTGAATTTTTTGAGCAAAATTTGCATAATTTTCATGCAAATTCGTTCGAAAATCAAAAACTTTGGGAATTTTGAAATTTTCAACCAAATTTACATTTTAGAGTAAAATTTGCACAAATTTTGCGAAAAATAGGAAACTTTCGAAATTTCTGACAAAATTTTGATTTTTGAGTCGAAATTGCATAATTTTAATTCAAATTTCTTGAAAAATCTTAAACAAAATTTGAAATTTCCAAGTAATTTTTTTTAATAGAATTTGCATAATTTTCATGCAGATTTCTAAAAAAAGCAAAGCTTTCCAAAATTTGCAACCAAATTTAAAGTTTTTTCACTAAAATTTCCATAATTTTAATGCAATTTTCTTGAAAAATCCAAAACTTTCAAAATTTTCAAATTTTCAACCGAATTTGAATTTTTTCTTGAGCAAAATTTGCATAATTTTCATTCAAATTGGTTCGAAAATCAAAAACTTTGGGAATTTTGAAATTTTCTACCAAATTTAAATTTTTTTTCGAGTAAAATTTGCATAATTTTCATGCAACTTTTTTGAAAAATCCAAAACTTTCAAAATTTTGAAATTTTCAACAAAGTTTAAATTTTTTTTCGATTAAAATTTCCATGAATTTCATTACAGACTTTGTTGGAAAATCAAAAACTTTCGAAATTTTCAAATTTTCAACCGAATTTAAATTTTTTTGAGCAAAATTTGCATAATTTTCATGCAGATTTCTTAGAAAATGTCAAAACTTTCAAAATTTTGAAATTTTCAACAAAATTTACATTTTAGAGTAAAATTTGCATAATTTCCATGCAAATTACTTGAGAAATACATAAAACTTTCAAAATTTTGAAATATTCAATCAAATTTAATGTTTTTTTTAGTAAAATTTGCATAATTTTCATGCAAATTTTTTGGAAAAAATGAAAATTCTCGAAATTTTGAAATTTTCAATCAAATTTAAATTTTTTTTTGTAAAATTTGCGTAATTCTCATGCAGATTTGTTGGATCCGGTAAAATTTGCATAAATTTCGCCAAAAAATACGAAACTTTCGAAATTTCTGACAAAATTTTGATTTTCGAATCGAAATTGCATAATTTCTTGAAAAATCTGACTTTTTCAAAATTTGAAATTTTTAAGTAAATTTTTTCGAATAAAAAATAACTTTTTCAAATTTTAGAAAAAAAATTCGAAATTCGACTTTCGACAAAATTAAAATTTTTCTAAAATTTGAGCCAAATTTGCATAATTATTATGCAAATTTTTTTCATAAAAAAAGAAATTAGAATACCTCGAATTTCGCATTTCCGGGCTTTTTTCCGACGAAGGTACGCCGTCCGAAACGTCCGAATTGCTTCGATGTAAAGACGAAGCGTCGCTGCCGCCGCTATTCGAAGCTTTTAAACTGAGCCTGAAATTTGAGAATTTTGAAAAAAAATTGAATGAAAATTATGCAAATTTTTGGAAAAAAATTGAATAAAAATTTACGCAGATTTTTTTGGGAAAAAATTGCAAAAAATTATGCAAATTTTTCGGAAAAAAATTTGAATCAAAATTATGCAAATTTTACACAAAAAAATTTGAATCAAAATTATGCAAATTTTTCGAGAAAAAATGCATCAAAATTATGTAAATTTTTTTCTAATGTGTATAAACCTCGAAGCTTGGGGCGTCAAAGCGGGCGGAACGTTCGATCCGTTCAAGCAAGATTTAGCTTCTTCGTACATGGCCTAGAATTTAAAAGAAAAAATTTTAAATTAGAAAATGAAAAAAAAAATTGAAAAAAAAAACAATTTTTTCAGGAAAAAAAGAAAAAAAACAAAAATTAAAAATTCTTTGGAAAAAAACAAAAAGAGAAAAAAATTTGAACCAAACAAATTTTTCGGGGAAAAAAAACAAAAAAAAATTCAAAAAATAAGAAAAATTTTGATAGAAAAAAGATTCTAGAAAAAAATTAAAAATTAGTGAAGAAAATGAGGGAAAAAATTTAAAGAAACAATTTCTTCAGGAAAAAACTAGAAAAAAATTGAAAAAATAATTTTAGAAAAAAAATGTAGGAAAATAAAAAAAGAAGAAAAAATTTAGAAAAAATAAAAATATATCAAAACATTTTTTGTTCGAGGAACAAACAATTAAAAAATTTAAAAAATGAAAAAAAAATTAGAAAAAAAACCAAAAATTTAGAAGATATGAAAAATGAGAAAAAATTGGAAAAAAATTTCTTTTCAGGAAAAAAACTAGAAAAATTAAGTTTTTCAAGAAAAAACGGAGAAAAAATAAAAAAATGAGAAAAATTAACGGAAAAAAAGTTCCTTTAAAAACTAAAAACGTAAAAGAGAAAATTTGAAAAGCACAATTTTTCCAGGAAAAAACAAAAATTAAAAAAACAAAAAGTTCAGAGAAAATAGAAAATAGGAGAAAAAAATAATTTTTTTCAGAAAAAAACAAGGAGCAAAGGCAAAAATATAATAAATAACAAATTTTGTTCAGAAAAAACAAAAAGATCAGAAAAAAATGTAAAATAAGGAAAAAATTTGAAAAAACAATATTTCAGGAAAAAAGAAAAAACAAAAATTAGAAAACCTAAACAAAAAAATTTTTTGGATAAAAACAAAAAATAAGAGAAAAAATTTGAACCAAATAATTTTTCGGGAAAAAAACAAAAAAAGAATTTAAAACATAAAAAAAAATTTGATGGAAAAAACTAGAAAAATTAAATTTTTCAAGAAAAAATGGGGAAAAAATCAAAAAATTGAGAAAATTTTCGGAAAAAAAGTTTAAAAAACTAAAAACATAAAAGAGAAAATTTGAAAAGCACAATTTTTCCAGGAAAAAACAAAAAATAAAAAATTGAAAAAAATTAAAAAAAAACAAAAAATTCGGAGAAAATAGAAAATAAGAGAAAAAAAATAATTTTTTCAGAAAAAAAAACAAGGAAAAAAGGCAAAAATTTAATAAATAACAAATTTTGTTTAGAAAATAACAAAAAGATCAGAAAAAAATGTAAAATAAGGAAAAATTTGAAAAAACAATTTTTCAGGAAAAAAAGAAAAAACAAACATTAAAAAACCTAAAAAAAAAATTTTGGAAAAAAACAATAAATAAGAGAAAAAATTTGAACCAAACAATTTTTCGGGAAAAAAACAAAAAAGGATTTAAAAAATAAGAAAAATTTTGACGGAAAAAAGATTCTAGAAAAAAATTAAAAAGAGAAAAAATAAAAAATAAGGGGAAAAATTTAAAAAAAAACAATTTCTTCAGGAAAAAGACTGGAAAAAAATTGAAAAAATAATTTTACAAAAAAAATTGGGAAAAATAAAAAAACAAGAAAAAAAAATGAAAAAATTTTTTGTTCGAGGAAAAAACAATTAAGAACTTAAAAAATGAAAAAAAACATAAATTTAGAAGAAATAAAAATTGAGAAAAAGTTGGAAAAAGCAATTTTTTCAGGAAAAACTAGAAAAATCAAATTTTTCAAGAAAAACGGGAAAAAACAAAAAAAAACCAAAAATTAAAAAAACTTTCCAAAAAAGTTTAAAAAACTGAAAAAATAAGAAAAAAATTTGAAAAGCACAATTTTTTCCACGGAAAACAAAAAAATTGGAAAATATTAAAAAACAAAAAATTGAGAAAAATAGAAAATAAGAACAAGAAGGAAGCAAAAAGTTTAACAAATAATAAATCTTTCAAAAATATTATAAGAAAATGTAAAATAAAAGAAAAAAATTTTTTTTCAGGGAAAAAAAACAAGAAAAACAAACTCATGAAATAAAAAAACTTTTTAGAAAAAAACAAGAAAAAAGTTTAAGAAATGAAAAGAATTTTTTGGAAAAAAAAACAAAAAACAAAGAATAAGGGAAAAAATTTGAAAAAAAAACAAATTCTTCAGGAAAAAAAGTAGAAAAAAATTGAAAAAATAATCTTACAAAAAAAATTAGGAAAAATAAAAAAAGAAGAGAAAAAAAAGAAAAAATTTTTTGTTTGATGAAAAAACAATTGAGATTTTAAAAAATGAGAAAAAGTTGGAAAAAGCCATTTTTTCAGGAAAAACTAGAAAAATCAAATTTTTCAAGAAAAAACGGGAAAAAACAAAAAATTGAAAAAACTTTCCAAAAAAAAGTTTAAAAAACTGAAAAAATAAGAAAAAATTTGAAAAGCACAATTTTTCCACGGAAAACAAAAAAATGGAAAATATTGAAAAACAAAAAGTTTAGAAAAAATAGAAAATAAGATAAAAAATTGAAAAAACAGTTTTTTCAGGAAAAAACAAGAAAAAAAGCTTATGAAATAAAAAAACTTTAAAAAAAAAACAAGAAAAAAGTTTAAGAAATGAAAAGAATTTTTTGGAAAAAAACAAAAAACAAAGAATGAGAAAAAAATTCGAAAAACAAGAAAAAAAACAAAAAAAACTTGCAAAATTAAAAAAAAAATTTAAGAAAAAAAACTAAAAATTCGAAAAAATTAAAAAAAACAAGAAATATAAAAGAATTAAAATTTTTTTTTCAATTTTCACTTGAAATTTTTGTATTTCGTTTTCTAAATCGTTGAAGACCAATGTCCAGTTTTCTAATTCGCATTGAACTTGCGACAAATTACCCAAATTCGGATTGTCCGTGTAACATTGGTGCATGCGCATCAAACCGTCCCTAAAAAATTGTAAAATTTAAGAAAATTAAAAAAAAAATTGAAAAAAATAAAAAAAAATAAAAAAAGATATGAAACAAAAAAATAAAAAAAGAAAAGAAAAATAAAAACATTAAATAGAAGAAAAATAAAAATATTAAAAAAAATAAAAATCAAAAATAAATAAAACAAAACCAAGAGAAGAAAATACACTAGAGAAAAATCTAAAAAATTAAAACTAAGAATAAAAAAATTAAAATAAAACCAAAAATGAAAGTAAAATTAAACAAAACAAAACAAATATCATAAAAATAATGAGTGAAAAATAATTGAATTAAAAAAAATTGAATGTAAAAGAATTAAATTAAAATTAAGAATTAAAAAAAGAATTAAATTAAAATTAAAAAAAATTAAAACTAAGAATAAAAAAATTAAAATAAAACCAAAAATGAAAGTAAAATTAAACAAAACAAAACAAATATCATAAAAATAATGAGTGAAAAATAATTGAATTAAAAAAATTAAATGTAAAAGAATTAAATTAAAATTAAGAATTAAAAAAAGAATTAAATTAAAATTTAAAAAAATTAAAACTAAATAGATGAAATAAAACAAAAATTAAAAATAAAATGTAATTTTAAAAATCTAAAACATAAAATAGATTAAATCTCAAAAAATTAAAATTAAAACTATATCTAGAAAATTTAAAACCAAAAAAATAAGACAAAACAAAAAAGGAAAAATAAAATAAGGAAATGAAATACAATAAAAAATTTTGAAAAATAGAAAAAATTTAAAAATTAAAATAAAAGCGAAAAATTAAACAGAAATAAAAAATACATTATGGTAAAAATAAAAATCGAATCTCAAAAATTGAAATTAAAATTAAACGGAAAATATAAAAAAAATAAAGTTAAACTTAAAAATTTAAAACTAAAAAAATAACAAAAATAAAAAATAAATGAAAAATATAAAATCTAAATCTAAAAAAATAAAAATTGATATTAAAATTAGAATTGAAAAAATTAAAATTGAAATTAAATCTAAAAAATTAAATTCAAAATAAATTGAAATTATAACTGAATCAAAAATTTGAAAAATTGAATCTAAACAAATTAAGATCGAAATTAAAAAAAAACAGAAAAAATAAGTAAATTGAAAAAAATAAAAATTAAATCTGAAAAAAAAACAAAAATTGAATTTACTAGCATTAAAATTAAAATTAAATCTTAAAAAATTGAAACTGAAAAAAGTAAAAAAAAAGAATAAAAAAGAACCAAAAAAATAATAAAATGGAAGAAAAATAGAAAAGAGACTATAATAAGAAAGAATAAAAATTAAAATTAAATCTAGGATAATAAAATCTAAAAAAAATAAAAATAAAGATCAATAGTAAAAATAGGGAAATAAAATAAAAACAAAGTCGAAAATGAATAGAGTAAAACAAAAATCGAAAATAAAACAAAAATTAAATGTAATAAACATAAAATAATACATAACAAAAATATAAAGTAAATGAAATAAAACGAAAAAAATATTAATAAACATAAAAAATATAACAAAAGTACAAAAACAAAAACAAAAGTAAAAAAACAAAAAATACAGAAATAAAAAAAATGAAAAAAAATAAAATGTAATAAACATAAAAAAATTAAATATAAACAAAAAAATTGAATAAAAAACAAAAAAAAACATAAATAAAATAAAATAAAACAAAAAAATTGCAAAAAAATGATTTAATTTTTTTTAATTTACAAAAATTTAAAATTTTAAAAATACAAAAAAAATTCAAATTTACTTTTCCGAATATTTCTTTTCTATTCTTTTTTGTAAATCTTTGATTTTATTTTTCAATTTATTACAACGTTGTAAAGGCGGCAAGTCGGAAAAATCTTCTTTCGAATTGTGGGTCGACGGCGTCGAAGAATTCTCGGACTGAAAAAAAAGAGAAAAAAAAACAAAAAAAAAATGAAAAAATTTGCATAATTTTACACTTTACAATACAAAAAAGTTGGAAAAATTCATAATTTTCATAACTTTACACTTTAAAATGTGAAAAAATCGCAATTCCTGAAAGGCTACACTTTACACCTGACAATAGTTTACAAACACTGAAAAAAACTGCATAATTACAAACTTTACACCAAAGAAAAGCGCTTAAAAGTCAGAACTTGATCGACTTTACACCTTAAAAAAGGAAAAATTATTAAATTTTTTTGTAACTTTACACTTTGAATCTGAGTACTTTACAAAAACTAAAATAATTTCATTATTTTACACTTTACAACGGAGGAAAGCTGGAAAAATCTGAAATTTGCATAACTTTACACTTTAAAATGTGAAAAACTAATCACGATTTCTGAAAAATTACACTTTACATCTGACAATAGTTTACAAACACTGAAAAAAATTGCATAATTACAAACTTTACACCAAAGAAAAATGCTCAAAATTCAGAACTTGACCGACTTTACACCTTAAAATAGGAAAAAAGTATTGAATTTTTTCAAACTTTACACTTTGAATCTGTGTACTTTACAAAAACTAAAATAATGTCATTATTTTACACTTTACAACGGAGAAAAGCTGGAAAAATCTAAAATTTGCATAACTTTACACTTTAAAATGTAAAAAACTAATCCCAATTCCTGAAAAATTACACTTTACACCTGACAATAGTTTACAAACACTGAAAAAAATTGCATAATTACAAACTTTACACCAAAGAAAAGCGCTTAAAAGTCAGAACTTGATCGACTTTACACCTTAAAAAAGGAAAAAATTATTAAATTTTTTTGTAACTTTACACTTTGAATCTGAGTACTTTACAAAAACTAAAATAATTTCATTACTTTACACTTTACAATGGAGAAAAGCTGGAAAAATCTAAAATTTGCATAACTTTACACTTTAAAATGTAAAAAACTAATCCCAATTCCTGAAAAGCTACACTTTACACCTGACAATAGTTTACAAACACTGAAAAATTTACATAATTACAATCTTTACACCAAAGAAGAGCGCATAAAATTCAGAACTTGATCCACTTTACACCGTAAAATAGGAAAAAGTATTAAATTTTTTTCAACTTTACACTTTGAATCTGAGTACTTTACAAAAAATTTAAAATAATTTCGTTATTTTACACTTTACAACGGAGAAAAGCTGGAAAAATCTAAAATTTGCATAACTTTACAGTTTAAAATGTGAAAAACTAATCGCAATTCCTGAAAAGCTACACTTTACACTTGGAAATAGTTTACAAACAATGAAAAATTTGCATAATTACAAACTTTACACCAAAGAAAAGCTATTAAAATTCAAAACTTGCGTAAGTTTACACTTTAAAATTAGCGGGAACCATAAAAAAATTTCAACTTTACACTTCAAATCTGACAATAGTTTACTAAAAATGAAAAAACTTGCAAAATTACAAACTTTACACCAGAGAAAAGCCATTAAATTTCAAAATTTGATCGACTTTACATTTTAAAATTGGGAAAAGGTATTGAATTTTTTTAACTTTACACTTTTAATCTGAGAATACTTTACAAAAACGGCAATAATTTTATTCTTTTGCACTTTACAGTGGAAAAAAGCTGGAAAAATCTAAATTTGTATAGCTTTACACTTTAAAATGGAAAAAAACTGCTGAAAATCGGCAAAATTTTTAAGATTTTACACTTCAAATTTGACAATATTTTACAAAAATTCAAAAAATTTGCATAATTTTCAAGTTTAAATTTGGGAAAAAATTCGAAATTTGCATAATTTTCAAGTTTAAATTTGACAAAAAAATTCAAAATTTGTTTAATTTTCAAGTTGAAATTTGGGAAAAAATTCCAAATTTGCATAATTTTCAAGTTTAATTTTGACAAAAAATTCAAAATTTGTGAAATTTTACAATTTAAATTTGACAAAAAAAACTCAAAATTTGCACAATTTTCAAGTTTAAATTTGACAAAAAATTCAAAATTTGCATAATTTTCAATTTTAAATTTGATTAAAATCTAAGAATTTGCATAATTTGAGAGACAAAATCGAAATTCGCATATTTCCAAGCTTAAATGTGAGAAAAAAACTTAAAATTAGGATAATTTCAAATTTTAAATCTGGAAAAAAAAATTAAAATGTGTAAAATTTGAAAAAATTGAAATTTTTAAAATTTTGAAAAAATTAGAATTTTTAAAATTTAAAATTTTCAAAATTTAAATTTCCGTTTTTACTTTTCTAAAAATCCTAGGCATAATGGCATTTTTGGCCGATTGTACTCTACTTATGGAGGGTTTTCGATCTTTGCGCGATAGGCCGCCGACCGCCGGACTAACGCCGTTCGACGATTGGCTACTCGATTGGGCGCCAACGTTCAATTGTAAATCTTGGGAACAAACGGCTTGGAAAAAATTTTTTTAATTAAAATTTTTAATTTTAATTAAAAAAATATAAAAAATTTAATATAAAAATAGAAAATGAAAAAAGAAAATTTTAATTTAAAAAAATTTTTTTAATTAAAATTTTTAATTTTTTTCAAATATTTTTATTTACTTTTTTATTTTTATTTTTGTTTTCTATTTTTTATCATCCCATTTTTTCCTATTTTATTTTTCTTATCTTTTTTCATTTTCTATTTTTATACTTTTTCAATTTTTTATTTATTCATTTGTTTTTTTCTTTACCATTTATGATTTTTTTCAATTTATTTTAATTGTTGTTTCTTCCTTTTATATTTCTGTTTTTTTTAATTTACCTTCATTTTTACGTGTTTTTGTTGTTTTTGTTTCTTTCTCTATTTCATTTTTTCCTTCTTTTCTGTATTTTTATTCAATTATTTTTATTTTTGTTTTCTTTGTTTTGTTTTTTTCTATTTTGTTTATTTTTTTCTTTAATTTATTTATCTATTTGTTGTTTTCTTTTTTCTTCTGTACTTTTGAATTTTTTCAATTTCTTCATTTTACTTTTTTAAATTTTTGTTTTCTTTTTTCGTTTTCTATTTTTTCATTATTTTCCAAAATTTTTTATTTCTGTCTTCTATTTTTTTAATTTTTTTATTTATTCATTTGTTTTTATATTTTATTTCTTTTCTATTAATTTTTCTTTATTTCTATTCATTTATTTCTGATTGCTATTTTTTTCTTTTAGATTTTCCTTTTTTTCAATTTACCTTCATTTTTACTTATTTTAGTTTTTTCTTTTTTTCTTTATTTTTTTATTTTTTCAATTTTTTATCTTGTTCAATTTTTCTACATTTTTATTATTGTTTTCTTTTTTTGTTTCTTTCTATATGAATTTTTTTTATTTTTAATAACTTTTTGCATTTTTTTATTTTATTTTTGACGGTTTGGTTTTGTCTATTTTTCCAATTTTTCCTATTTTTATTCACTTATTTTAATTTTTGTTTTCTTTTTCCGTTTTCTTATTTTCTCTTTCTTATTTTTCTTTATTTATATTTGTTCTATTTTTTATTTTTTTCTTTTGACGTTGTTTTCTGTTTTTTCTTTTTTTCAAATTTTCTTCATTTCATTTTTACTTTTCTTTCTTTTCTATTTTTTCTTTTTTCAGGTCTTTTGTATTTTTTTTTAATTTTTCTTTATTAATCTTTATTTTTTTGTTCTCTGTTTTCCACTTTTTGTTCGATTTTTTTATATTTTTTCCTTTGATTTCCCTTTCTTTTTTATTTTATTTTTTTAATTTTTTATATATTTATTTACTTTTACTTGTGATTTCTTTTTTCCCTTTTTAAATTTTTTCCTTCATTTCTATTTCTTTATTTGAATTTTTGTGGTCAATTTTTTTGTTGGTTTATTGCTATTTTTCTTTTTTTTTTAATTTTTGTTCTTTCCTTTTTTAGATTTATCTGTATATTTTTCCTATTTTTTTCTTGTCTTAATTTTTTCTTTATTTATTGAATTTTATGGTTGTTTTCTTTTCTGTTTTCAATTTTTTTTTGTGACTTTTTCAATTTTCTTTTTTGATTTTTCGTCATTACCATTGATTTTTACTTTTGTTTTCTTTTTTCCTTTTTCTATTTTTTTTCTTTTAACTTTTCTATTTTTAATTTTCTTCTATTTTTATTTATTTCTTATTTTATTCTATTTTACTTTTCTTTTATTTTTGTTTTCGTTTTCTATTTTTTCTTTTGATTTTCTTTTAATTTTCCTTTATTTTTATTTATTTTTCTCTGTTCAATTTTTTCCATTTTTTTATTTTTTTGTTTTCTTTGTTTTTTTTAATTTTTTATTTATTTATGATTATTTTTCTTCCTTTTTTCTATTTTGACTTTTCATTTATTTTTTTCCTTTTGTGATTTCTTTCGATTTTCAATTTTTTCTTTTCATTTTTATTGTGTTTTAAATATTTTTTATTATTTCTATTGATTTCAATTTTTGTTTTTTTTTCAATGCTCCTTTATTTTTATTGATTTATTACTATTTTTGTTTTCTCTTTTTTCTATTTTTTTTATTTTTCTCAATTTTTTGTAATTGTTTTTTTTTTGCTTTTGTATTTTTTCCGATCTTTCTTTTTTTCAGTTTTCTTCATTTTTAATTTTTATTTTTGTTTTCTTTTTTATTTTTTGTTTTTTTTTTGTTTATTTTTAATTTTTTTGTTGTTTTTTTCTTTTTTTTTGTAAATTTTTCTCACCTTCGGGGCAACTTAAATCTAAAAATTGAAAATCTTGCGGTAAACGATAGCCCGTTTGGAATAAATTGACGATAGTTTGGCAATCTTTTTGCCAATCGATATTTTGGCAATTAATTAGCATAGATTTTAGACAGGCGTCGATAATTGGCAAAAGATTTTTTTCAATTTCGACGCTTTTTTGTACGAAATTTTTCAAATTTAAAGTCCTAGATTCGTCCATTTCGCGTAATTTCTAGAAAAAAATGGTTGGAAAATGAAGAAACTTTGAGAAAAAAAATTTAAAAAATAAAAAAAATGAAGAAATTTTGAAAAAAATCGAATAAATTAAAAAAAATTCGGAAAAAAATTGAAAATGAAGAAAATTTTCCCGGAAAAAAATTATAAAAATTGATTAATTTGACCAAAAAACCCAAATTTTAAGCTAAAAATGTTGAAAAATTGCGAAAATTGGACAAAAAAATTGAAAAATGAAGAAAAATTGATAAAAAAATTAAAAATGGAAAGAAAAGGAAAAGAAATAAAAAAGAAAAGCAGAAAGAATATATGAAAAAATTGAATGAAATAAAAAATATATAACAAATTGGCAAAAGATTTTTTTTAATTTCGACGCTTTTTGTACGAAATTTTTCAAATTTAAAGTCCTAGATTCGTCCATTTCGCGTAATTTCTAGAAAAAAAATGGTGAAAAATGAAGAAACTTTGAAAAAATTCGGATAAATTAAAAAAATTCGGAAAAAAAAATTGAAAATGAAGAAAATTTTCCCGGAAAAAAAATAATAAAAATTGATAAATTTGACCAAAAAACCCAAATTTTCAGCTAAAAATTTTGAAAAATTGCGAAAATTGGACAAAAAAATTGAAAAATGAAGAAACTTTGAAAAAAAAATTTAGAGAAATAAAAAAATGAAGAAAAATTAAAATTAAAATAAATCAAATGAAAATGAAAAAAATATCAAAAAAAATTGAAAATGAAGAAAATTTCCTAGGGAAAAAAATTATAAAAATTGAGAAATTTGACCAAAAACATCAAATTTTAAGCTAAAAATGTTGAAAAATTGCGAAAATCGGACAAAAAAATTGGAAAATGAAGAAAATTTGATAAAAAATTTAGAAAAATAAAAAAATGAAGAAAAATTAAAATTAAAATAAATCAAATAAAAATAAAAAAAAACTAGCAAAAAAATTGAAAATGAAGAAAATTTTCCCGGGAAAAAAAATAATGAAAATTGAGAAATTTGACCAAGAACATCAAATTTTCAGCTAAAAATGTTGAAAAATTGCGAAAATCGGACAAAAAAATTGAAAAATGAAGAAAAATTGATAAAAAATTTAGAAAAATAAAAAAATGAAGAAAAATTAAAATTAAAATAAATCAAATGAAAATGAAAAAAATAGCAAAAAAAATTGAAAATGAGGAAAATTTTCCCGGAAAAAAAATTATAAAAATTGAGAAATTTGACCAAAAAAACAAATTTTAAGCTAAAAATGTTGAAAAATTGCGAAAATCGGACAAAACAATTGAAAAAATGAAGAAAAATTGATAAAAAAATTAAAAATGAAAAAAAAGGAAAACAAAAGCAGAAAGAATATATGAAAAAATTGAATGAAATAAAAAATATATAAAAAATTGGCAAAAGATTTTTTTCAATTTCGACGCTTTTTGTACGAAATTTTTCAAATTTAAAGTCCTAGATTCGTCCATTTCGCGTAATTTCTAGGAAAAAAATGGTGAAAAATGAAGAAACTTTGAAAAAAAAATTTAGAAAAATAAAAAAATGAAGAAAAATTAAAATTAAAATAAATGAAATAAAAATAAAAAAAACCAGCAAAAAAAATTGAAAATGAAGAAAATTTTCCCGGAAAAAATTATAAAAATTGAGAAATTTGACCAAAAACCTCAAATTTTCAGCTAAAAATGTTGAAAAATTGCGAAAATTGGACAAAAAAATTGAAAAATGAAGAAAATTTGATAAAAATTAAAAATGGAAAGAAAAGGAAAACAAAAGCAGAAAGAATATATGAAAAAATTGAATGAAATAAAAAATATATAAAAAATTGGCAAAAGATTTTTTTCAATTTCGACGCTTTTTTGTACGAAATTTTTCAAATTTGAAGTCCTAGATTCGTCCATTTCGCGTAATTTCTAGGAAAAAAATGGTTGGAAAATGAAAAAATTTGAGCGCAAAAAATTTTAAATTAAAAATGAAGAAAAATTAAAATTAAAATAAATGAAATAAAAATAAAAAAAACCAGCAAAAAAAATTGAAAATGAAGAAAATTTTCCCGGAAAAAAATTATAAAAATTGAGAAATTTGACCAAAAACCTCAAATTTTCAGCTAAAAATGTTGAAAAATTGCGAAAATTGGACAAAAAAATTGATAAATGAAGAAAAATTAGATAAAAAAATTAAAAATGGAAAGAAAAGGAAAACAAAAGCAGAAAGAATATATGAAAAAATTGGATGAAATAAAAAATATATAAAAAATTGGCAAAAGATTTTTTTCAATTTCGACGCTTTTTTGTACGAAATTTTTCAAATTTGAAGTCCTAGATTCGTCCATTTCGCGTAATTTCTAGGAAAAAAATGGTTGGAAAATGAAAAAATTTGAGCGCAAAAAATTTTAAATTAAAAATGAAGAAAAATTAAAATTAAAATAAATGAAATAAAAATAAAAAAACCAGCAAAAAAAATTGAAAATGAAGAAAATTTTCCCGGAAAAAAAATAATAAAAATCGATAAATTTGACCAAAAACATCAAATTTTCAGCTAAAAATGTTGGAAAATTGCGAAATCTGGACAAAAAAATTGAAAAATGAAGAAACTTTGAAAAAAATTTAGAAAAATTAAAAAATTAAAAAAACTGACGGAAATTAACCAGAAAAAAACAAAAAATGAAGAAAATTAAACAAAAAAAACCTTTTTTGACCCAAAAAAATTTCAGAGAATGAAGAAAATTAAGCAGACAACAAAAAAAAAAGAAAATTGAGCAAAAAAAACCCATAAATGGTGAAAATTAAGCACAAGACATCCAAACAATAAAGAAACTTAAGCAAAGAAATCAAAAAAATAAACAAACTTGAGCAAAAAACGAAGAAAAAACGCAGAAAATTAAGCCAAAACGCCAAAAAATGAAGGAAAGTAAGCAGAAAACCCCTAATTTTGAGCTAAAAAAGCTAAAAAATGAAGAAAAAACGAAAAATGAATAAAATCAAGCGAAAAAAAATTTAAATGCAGAAAATTGAAGAAAACTTAATTTTCACCTTAAAAATTAAGAAAATTGAGCGGGTAAAAAACAAAAAATGAAGAAAGTGTATCAAAAGACCAAATTTTGAGCAGGAAAAGTTGGAAAATCAGCAAAAAATCGAAAAAAATGAATAAAATTAGGTAAAAAAAACAAAAACTGAACAAAATTAAGGGGAAAACAACCTAATTTTCAGCTCAAAAATGAAGAAAATTGAGCGGGAAAAAACGAAAAATGAAGAAAATTGAGCAAAAAAACAAAAAACAAATAAAATTAAGCAGAATCAACCTAATTTTGAGCTGAAAAAAAATGGAAAATGAGAAAAAAAACCCAAAAATAAAAAAAATTGCAAAAAAACAAAAAATGAAGAAAATTGAGGCAAAACAACCTAATTTCGACCTGAGAAATGAAGAAAATTGAGCGAAAAAAACGAAAAATGAAGAAAATAAGGCGAAGATATCAAATTTTGAGCTGAAAAATGAGCGAAAAACCCCAAAAAAATAAAGAAAATTAAGCAAAAAAAAATTAAGAATATTGAGCAAAAAAACCTATAAGGCGAAGATATCAAATTTTGAGCTGAAAAATGAGCGAAAAACCCCAAAAAAACAAAGAAAATTAAGCAAAAAAAAATTAAGAATATTGAGCAAAAAAACCTTATTTTAGGCTCAAAAAAAGAAAAATGAAGAATATTGAGCAAAAAAACGCCAAAAAATTAAGGAAATTGTGTAAAAATTCAAAAAAACATAAAGAAAATACAGCGAGAAAACCAAAAAATTGAAGAAAATTAAGCAAAAAGCCCCAATAAAGAAAATTAAGTAAAAACCAAAAAAATGAAGAAAATTGAGCAAAAGAATTAAAAATAAAGGAAATGAAGCGAAAAGACCAAATTTTGAGCTGAAAAAGCTGGAAAATGAGCAAAAAACAAAAAATAAAGAAAATTGAGCAAAAAAAAACAAAAAATGAAGAAAATTCAGCAAAAAACGAAAAATAAAGAAAATTAAGCGGAAGCAGGCCGATTTTGAGCTGAAGAAGTTGGAAAATGAGAAAAAAACCAAAAAATAAAGAAAAATAAGCAAAAAAACAAAAAATAAAGAAACTTTAGCAAAAAATAAAAAAAATTAAGAAAATTAAGCGAAAACAACCTATTTTCGAGCTGAAAAGGTGGAAAAATAAGCAAAAAACCAAAAAAATAACCATTAAAAACAAAAAAAGAATAAAATTAAGGGGAAAGAACCCAATTTCGAGAGTAAAAAACCCAAAAAATAAAGAAAAATAAGCCAAAAAACAAAAAATGAAGATAATTGAGTGAAAAAACCCCTTATTTTTGACACCAAAAAGCTGAGAAAAAAAAACAAAATTAAGCAATTCAGCAAAAAATTCAAAAACTAAAGAAAACTTGGCAAAAAATAAAAAAAAATAAAGAAAATTAAGCGAAAACAACCTAATTTCGAGCTGAAAAAGCGGGAAAATGAGCAAAAAACCCCAAAAAAATGACCATTAAAAACAAAAAAAGAATAAATTTAAGGGGAAAGAACCCAATTTCGAGAGTAAAAAACCCAACAAATAAAGAAAAATAAGCAAAAAAAACAAAAAATTAAGATAATTGAGTGAAAAAAATGCTTATTTTTGACCCCAAAAAGTTGAGAAAAAAAGAAAATTGAGCAAAAACCCTAAAAAATTAAGGAAATTGAGCCAAAAAAAAACTAATTTCGAGCTGAAAATGCTAAGAAATGATGAAAATTGATGGAAAAAAGTTTAAAAATTAAGCAAAAAGAAATTTTAGCGGAAAAAGTTGAGAAATGAAAATCGAGAAAAAAACGCAAAAAATGAAGAGAATTGAGCAAAAAACGAAAAATGAAGAAAATTAAGCGAAGAAATCAAAATTTGAGCTGAAAAATGAGCAAAAAACCCAAAAAATAAAGAAAATTCAGCAAAAAACAAAAAATGAACGAAATTAGGCGAAAACAACCCGATTTTGAGTTGAAAAAGCTGGAAAATGAGCGAAAAACCCAATAAATAAAAAAAATTCAGCAAAAAACAAAAAATAAAGAAAATTAAGGCAAACCAACCTAATTTCGAGCTGAGAAATAAAGAAAATTGAGGGAAAAACCAAAAATGAAGAAAATTAAGCGAAAAAATCAAATTTTGAGCTGAAAAAACTGAAAAATGAGCAAAAAACCCAATAAATAAAGAAAATTCAGCAAAAAACCCAAAACACGTTTTAAAAAACAAAAAATGAAGATAATTAAGGCAAAAGAACCTAATTTCGAACTGAAAAAGCTGGAAAATGAGAAAAAACTTCAAAAAATGACCATAAAAACAAAAAAATTAAAAAGAAAACAACCTAATTTTGAGCTGAAAAAGCTGGGAAATGAGCAAAAAAACCAAAAAAAACAAAAAGTGAAGATAATTAAGGCAAAACAACCAAATTTCGGACTGAAAAAGCTGGAAAATGAGCAAAAAACCCCAAAAAATAACCGTAAAAACAATTAAAAGAAAAACAACCTGATTTCGAAGTAAAAAACCATAAAAATAAAAAAATTGAGCCAAAAAAACAAGAAATGAGGAATATTGAGCAAAAAAAACTTTTTCCGACCCCAAAAAAATTGAAAAAAAAGAAAATTGAACAAAAAAAAACAAAAAATGCAGAATATTGAACAGAAAAAACTTATTTGAACCTAAAAAGTTAAAAAATAAAGGAAATTAAGCGAAAACCTCAATTTTGAGCTGAAAAAGCTGGAAAATGAGCGAAAAATCCCCCCAAAAAAAAGCAGGAAAACGAAAAGTGAAGAAAATTAAGGGAAAATTTTGAGCTGAAAAAGCTGGAAAATAAGCGAAAACCCCAAAAAATTAAGAAAATTAAGCACAAAAATGGAGAATATTGAGCGAAAAACGTTATTTTTAGCTCAATAGAAGAAAAATAAAGCAAAATTAAGCGAAAAGAGCAAATTTTGAGCAGAAAAAGCTGGAAAATGAGCGAAAAATCCCCCCAAAAAAAAGCAGGAAAACGAAAAGTGAAGAAAATTAAGGGAAAATTTTGAGCTGAAAAAGCTGGAAAATAAGCGAAAACCCCAAAAAATTAAGAAAATTAAGCACAAAAATGGAGAATATTGAGCGAAAAACGTTATTTTTAGCTCAATAGAAGAAAAATAAAGCAAAATTAAGCGAAAAGAGCAAATTTTGAGCAGAAAAAGCTGGAAAATGAGCAAAAAACAAAAAAGTAAACAAAATTAAGAAAAAAACCAAAAAATTGAAGAATATTGAGCAAAAAGCCTTATTTCGCGCCCAAAAAAATACAAAATAGGGAAAATTAAGCGAAAAAACCCAAATTTTGATCCGAAAAAACTGTAAAATAACCTAAAAACAGAAAAAATAACAAAATTAAGCAAAAAAAATTAGGAATATTGAGCAAAAAAACATTATTTTAGGGTCAAAAAAAGAAAAATGAAGAATATTGAGCAAAAAAACCCAAAAAATTAAGATAATTATGTAAAAATTCAAAAAATAAAGAAAATTAAGCAAAAAACAAAAAATTAAGATAATTGAGTGAAAAAACCCTCATTTTTGACCTCAAAAAGTTGAGAAAAAAAAAAGAAAATTAAGCCAAAAAAACCAAAAATAAAGCAAAATTTGCCGTTCCAAAAATTTTCTACTTCTATGGAAGCAGGCAATAAATCCGTATAATGTTGATTTTGAGCTTCGTTCGTTTTACGCAGCTGCAAAGCGTACGAAGTTTTAGCTTCTTCGCACATTTGGGCCCTTTGCATGGCCAAATTTTTGGCCTTGTCCACTTCGGCCCGGGATAGATTACGATCGGCGTCGGCTCGTTCGAATTTCGATTGAGCGCTTTCCGATTCTTTAAACGCTTTAGAATATTCTTTTTTGGACTAAAATTTGAAAAATTTTGAAATTTTTCAAAATTTTGAAATTTTTCAAAATTTTGAAATAATTTTTAAATTTTTTTAATTTTCACTACTTTGCTCAATAATTCTACGGCATTTTCCATATTTTGTTGCAGGCGATTAATTTCCGATAGGCAACTTTTCCTTTGCTCCTTTAATTCTTTATAGACGACGGAAATTTGGTCGCTAATTAATTCTTTAATTTGTTCGTGCATCCTTTCGTGTTGATTAGCTACGCCTTGTAATTCTTTTAAATTTAAATTCAAAGCTATTATGCTGGTTAATCTGCGATTTCGGGGAAAAAAAATTTCAAAATTTAATCTCAAAATTTAAATTTCCCCAACTTACTCCGTTTCGTACGGTTCGCATTTTTTGTACTGATATTTTTTAATTAACATGCTAAAAATTTTAATTAATTGATTAATTAATTTTTCGGTGCGTAATTAATTAACTACTTTAATTGTTTAGCGTAATCTAATTCGATAGAAGCGCGATCTTTTAGAAAATTGGCGTAACGATCCAAATGATCCAACGCTCTGTGGCTATAAGTCGACAAATTGTCCACTTGATCCTAGAAACTTTTTTATTTTTTGGGTAAAGTTTTTTTTCTTCTAGAAAAAAACCTTACCCACAAAGTATGGCCCCAATTCATGAGCGAAAAAATCCGTATTTCCTAGGACAAAAAAAACCGATTTTCGGCGAAAAACCTTCAAAAATTGAAGATTTTAGAAATGACCCAGCATTTTTTTCCACGAAATTCCGGCGAAAAAGGTAATTTCGGCAAAAAAATGCAACTTTTTTCGTTCAAAAACTCCAAAAATTCATTTTTCTATTCAAAAATTCGATTTTACGGCGCTAGTCGAAAATTCCTAGTTAGTCATCTGCTACAGTAAACTATGTACTCATGACGACAAACTTTTTAAAAATAATCACATGCTGATTAAATTGCAAAAGTCACATACAGTCCAAATCAGCATTTTTCCCGCTTTTTTACTTTCAAATCACTTTATTAATTCACGAAATTTACAAATTTAACATATATAAGCATTTCTGACGCAAAATACAAAAAAAAACACGAAAAAACGAAACGAATTTTTTTTCTCATTTTTCCACCAATCAGCGTCAAGTAGGCGGAGCCTGCGGTTGCAAATTCGCCGCAGCCGTCGGCTGCTTATCCGTCGCCGCAGCCGTTTGTTGCACCGGTTGCGTTTGCGTCGACGTCGACGCAGCGCCGCCGTTCGTCAAACTACTTTGAGCTAAGACGGAAGCTGCAGCGGTTGATGCTGCCGCAGCCATAGCTGACGTCGCCGCTGCAGCCGCCGCTGCCGCTGGCGTAGTCGTCGTTGACGCCGACGCGAGCGTAGTCGTCGCGGTGGTGGTTATTTGAGCTAAAATTTCCGGCGGCACGCATTCGCGTAAAAGTTTATTTTCTTTTTCTAAACTTTCGACGTATTTTTCTAAATCTTGTATTCGTTGTTTCATCACTTCGACTTCGCCCCGGACGGCGTAACGTAAATGAGTTTTGACTAAATCCTGAAAAAATTTTAAAATTTTAAAATTTCAAAAATTCAAAATTTTTAAAAATTCAAAATTTTTAAAATTTTAGAATTTTTAAAATTCCAAAATTCCAAAATTTTGAATTTTAAAATTTCAAAATTTTGAATAATCAAAATTTTGAACATCATTTGAACATAAATTTTGAACAAAATCAAAATTTTGAACATCCGAAATTTTGGAAAATTCTTAAATTTTAATTCGAAAAAAATGAAAATTTAAATTGCTCCAAAGTTATAATTTTTACGAAAAAATACAACAAAAAAAATAAAATTCTAAAAAAAATATAAATTTCAAAATTTAATTCAAAAAAAATTTAAAAATTTTCTTCATCAAAAAAATTTTACCCGAAATTTTGCTGCAAAAATTGCTGAAAAAAGTTATAATTTTTACAAAAAAAAAATACTAAAAATTAAAATTCTGGAAAAAAATATAAATTTCAAAATTTTGAATATTTAAAATTTTGAATATCCAAAATTTTTGAAAATTTAAAAATTTAAATCTCAAAAAAATAAAAATTTACTTAATCAACAAAATTTTCGCCGAAATTTTGAATTTAAAGGCAAAATTTCAATTTTTCCTTTGAATTTTTAACAAAAAATTTAAAAAATGAACAAAATTTTATAAAATAACTAGTTTTCTGAAGAAATGTGAAGTTAGAGTTTGCAAATGCCAAATTCGTTTCAAAATTATCCTAAAATTTGAATTCTGTTTCAACTTTGACCAATAAAAACGCAAAATTTGCATAATTTTCAATATTAAATTTGAGGATAAAATCAAAAATTTGCGTAATTTCAAAGTTTAAATTTGACGAAAAATTCAAAATTAACATAATTTTCAAATTAAAAAGCGACAAAAACCCAAAATTTCTAAAATTTTGGAGTTCAAATTTGACAAAAAAAAGTAAAATTTGCGTAATTTTCAAGTTGCAATTTGGCAAAAAATTCAGAATTTGCAAGATTTTCAAGTTTAAATTTTGAAAAATTTAAAATTTGCATAATTTTCAAGTTGAAATTTGAGGAAAAATTCAAAATTTGCACAATTTTCATGTTTAAATTGGAGGATAATCTAAAATTTTGCATAAATTTCAAATTTTAATTTGACGAAAAAAATCAACATTCGCAAAATTTTCAAATTTAAATTTGGCAAAAACTCAAAATTTGCGTGATTTTTAAGTTAAGTTGAGAAAAATTTCAACATTTGCTAATTTTCAATTTAAATTTGACAAAAAATTCAAAATTTTCATAATTTTCAAGTTTAGATTTGACAAAAAATTCAAAATTTGCATAATTTTTTTAATTCAAATTTGAGAAAAATTCAAAATTTGCGTAATTTTCAAGTTTAAATTTGAGAAAAAACTGAAGTTTTGCATAATTTTCAAGTTTAAACTTCACAAAAAAACTCAAAATTTGCGTAATTTTCAAAATTAAATTTGACAAAAAAAACTCAAAATTTGCACAATTTTCAGATATAAATTTGAAGAAAAAACCCAAAAATTTGTTCTATTTTCAGGTTTAAATTTCAAAATTTTCATAATTTTCGAGTTTAAATTTGGCAAAAAAATTCAAAATTTGCATAATTTGCAAGTTTAAATTCGACAAAAATTCAAAATTTGCATAATTTTTAAGTTTAAATTTGGGGGGAAATTTAAAAATTTCATATTAAGTTCAAGAAAAAATAACAAAATTTGCATAATTTTCAATTTAATATTTGAAAAAAATTCAAAATTGGCGCAATTTTCAAGTTTGAATTTGAGAAAAAATCCAAAATTCGAAAAATTTCCAAGTTCAAGTTTGATAAAAATTTCTAAATTTGCATAATTTCAATGTTTAAATTTGAGAAAAATTCAAAATTTACACAATTGTCAAGTTTAAATTTGACAAAAAACATATAAGTTTCCTAATTTTCAAGTCTAAAATTCAGTAAAACTGGGCATTTGGATGATTTTCAATTTTAAATTTGGCAAAAAATTCAAAGTTTGCATAATTTTTAAGTTAATATTTGGCGAAAAAACTCAAAATTTAAATAATTTTCAAATTCAAATTTCACAAAAAAATTAAAAATTTACATAATTTTTAAGTTTAAATTTGGGAAAAATTCAAAATTTGCATAATGTTCAAGTTCAAATTTGACAAAAAATTCAAAATTTGCGTAATTTTCAAGTTTACATTTGCCAAAAAACTCAAAATTGGCATAGTTTTGAAGTTAAAAGTTGAAAAAAACCCTCAAAATTCGCATAATTTTCGAGTTAAAAATTGAAAAGACTCAAAATTTGCACAATCTTCGGGTTTAAATCTGCGAAAAATTTCAAAGTTTGCATAATTTTCAAATTTAAATTTGAGATAAAATTCAACTTTTGACAAAATTCCAAGTTCAAATTTAAATTTTTTTCTAAAATTTGCACAATTTTCAAGTTTAAATTTGACAAAAAATTCAAAATTTACGTAATTTTCAGATTCAAATTCGAGAAAAACTCAAAATTTGCGTAATTTCCAAGTATAAAATTGACAAAAATTCAAAACCTGCGTAATTTTCAAGTTTAAATTTGAGAAAAAAACTAAAAATTTGCAGAATTTTCGATTTTAAATTTAAAAAAAATCTTTGAAAAAATTTCAAAAAAAAAGTTCAAATTTGAAAAAAAATTTCAAAATTTGCATAATTTTTATGTTTAAAATTGAAAAAGTTCAAAATTTGTGTAACTTTCAAGTTTAAATTTAGGGGAAAAAATTTAAAATTTGTATAATTTTCAAGTGTAAATTTGATTAAAATTATGAAAATTTGTATAATTTTCAGATTTAAACTAGAGAAATAACTCAAAATTCGCAGTTTTCAATTTTAAATTTGAAAAAAAAATCAAAAAATTGGCACAATTTTCAGGTTTAAATTTCAGGAAAAATTTAAAATTTGCATAATTTTCAAGTTTAAATTTGCAAAAGAGGCAAAATTTACATAATTTTCAAGTTAAAGTTTGAGAAAAATTCAGAATTTTTATAATTTTCAAGTTAAACTTTGACAAAAAAACTCGAAATTAGCATGAAATTTCACAACAAATTCAAAATTTGGAAAATTTTCCAGTTCAAATCTAAAAATTTTTTTGTAAATTTGCATAATTTTCAAGTTTAAATTGGGAAAAACTTAAAATTTTCATATTGAGGTTCAAGAAAAAAACAAAATTTGTACAATCTTCGGGTTTAAATCTGCGAAAAATTTCAAAGTTTGCATAATTTTCAAATTTAAATTTGAGATAAAATTCAACTTTTGACAAAATTTCAAGTTCAAATTTAAATTTTTTTCTAAAATTTGCACAATTTTCAAGTTTAAATTTGACAAAAAACTAAAAATTTGCAGAATTTTCGATTTTAAATTTGAGAAAAATCTTTGAAAAAATTTCAAAAAAAAAGTTCAAATTTGAAAAAAAATTTCAAAATTTGCATAATTTTTATGTTTAAAATTGAAACAGTTCAAAATTTGCGTAGCTTTCAAGTTTAAATTTAGGAAAAAAAATTTAAAATTTGTATACTTTTCAAGTGTAAATTTGATTAAAATTATGGAAATTTGCATAATTTTCCGATTAAAATTAGAGAAATAACTCAAAATTTGCGCAGTTTCCAATTCTAAATTCGAAAAAAATCAGAAAATTTGCACAATTTTCAGGTTTAAATTTCAGGAAAAATTCAAAATTTTCATAATTTTCAAGTTTAAAATTGAAAAACTCAAAATTCGCACAATTTTCAAATTGAAATTTGACAAAAACCTCAAAATTTACATAATTTTCAAGCTTAAATTTAACATAAAACACAAAATTTGCACAATTTTCAAGTTAAAATTAGCGAAAAAGGCAAAATTTACATAATTTTCAAGTTTAAATTTCGGAAAAAATCCAAAATTTGCATAATTTTCAAGTTTAAATTGGGCAAAAAATTAAAAATTTGCGTAATTTTCAAAATTTGCATATTTTCAAGTTTAAATTTGACAAGAAACTCAAAATTTGCATAATTTTTAAATTCAAATTTGATAAAAAAAGTAAAAACTTGCATAATTATCACGTTTAAATTTGAGAAAAAATTAATTTCAAGTATAAATTTGGAAAAATTCAAATTTGCATAATTCTCAAGTTTAAATTGGAGCATAATCTGAAAATTCGCATAACTTTCAAATTTAAATTTGACAAAAAACTCAAAATTTGCATAATTTTCATAAATTTGGCAAAAAAATCAAAATTTGCATAATTCGAAGAAAAAAATCGAAATTTGCATAATTTTCAAGTTTAAATTGGAGCATAATCTGAAAATTCGCATAACTTTGAAATTTAAATTTGACAAAAAAACTCAAAATTTGCATAATTTTCATAAATTTGGCAAAAAAATCAAAATTTGCATAATTCGAGAAAAAAAATCGAAATTTGCATAATTTTCAAGTTTAAATTTGACAAAAAAACTCAAAATTTGCATAATTTTCAAGTTAAAATTTGCGAAAAAGGCAAAATTTACATAATTTTCAAGTTGAAGTTTGAGAAAAATTCAGAATTTGTATAATTTTCAAGTTTAATTTTGACAAAAAATTCAAAATTTGCATGATTTTCAAGTAGAAATTTCACAAAAAATTTAAAATTTTTTAAAATTTCCCAGTTCAAATCTAAAGAAAAATTTTGTAAATTTGCATAATTTTCAAGTTTAAATTTGGGGAAAATTCAAAATTTTCGTAATTTTTTTTCAAAATTGTCCAATAAAAATTGCATTTTTAATCAAAATTCCCACCAAAAATCATAAATTTATAAAATTATCTATTGGAAAAATCTTTTTTTTTATCTCTCAGACTAGACTCCAAAATGACGGCTAGCTTTTTAATACGTTTTTCTATATTTGGCAGAAAATTTAAAATTTGACAAAAAAAATCAAAATTTTCATAAATTTCCATTTTAAATTTGGGAAAAATGATAAATTTGCATGATTTTCAAGTTTGAATTTAAGAAAAAACACAAAATTTCCATAGTTTTCAAGTTAGAATTTGAGAAAAAATCGAGGAAAATTCAAAATTTTTGTAATTTTTTTCAAAAATATCCAATAAAAATTGCATTTTTAATCAAAATTCCCACCAAAAATCATAAATTTATAAAATTATCTAGTGGAAAAATCTTTTTTTTTATCTCTCAGACTAGACTCCAAAATGACGGCTAGCTTTTTTTTGATATCTATTTTCCAAGAAAAATAAATGTTCTTTTTTTATCTAAGCCATAAATCTAGAAATTTATGAATAAAAAAAAAAGTTTTTCAATTGGATGAGTAACCGAACGTCTTGGAAAAACAATTTTTGTTACATTTTTGCTTGAGATAAGCAAAGAAAAAATTCCCATTAGCTTTTTGAAACGTGGATTTTGTCGAGCCTAGAGGCGAAAATCCATGGCAAAAAGGCAATTTTTGCTTTTGTAGTACACAAATTAGACCCCGAAATTGTATAAAATGGACGAATTTTTAAAAATTTATAAATTTTAAATTTTATCCAAAAAACCACAAATTTGGTATCAATCGATAGAACTCGTCGAGATCTATCTAAAAATTATTTTCCCGTCGATTAAAAGCAATTTTTCATCGAGTTATGGTCAATTAAAGATTTTTGTATACACCCTGTTGTCATAATTTTAATTTTTGTTCCAAATCCCACAAATTTGGTATCAATCGATAGAACTCGTCGAGATCTACCAAAAAATCATTATAAAATTGAATAATTTCAATTTTTCATCGAGTTATACTAAATTGAAAATTTTAAAGACACCCTGTTTGCATTAAATCGTAATTATGCGCAAAAAATTCACAAATTAATCCAAAACCCATTAAATTTGGTATCAATCGATAGAACTCGTCGAGATCTATCTAAAAATCATTTTAAAATTGAATAATTTTAATTTTTCATCGGATTATACTCAATTGAAAATTTTAAAGACACCCTGTTTGCATTAAATCGTAATTATACGCAAAAATTTCACACATTAATCCAAAATCGATTAAATTTGGTATTAATGGATAAGGCTCGTCGAGATCTATCTAAAAATCATTTTAAAATTGAATAATTTTCATTTCTCATCGAGTTATGGTCAATTTAAGATTTTTAGACACCCTGTTTGCATGAAATTGTAATTATACACAAAAAATTTCACAAATTAATTCAAAACCCATTAAATTTGGTATCAATGGATAGGACTCGTCGAGATCTATCTAAAAATCATTTTAAAATCGAATAATTTCAATTTTTGATCGAATTATACTAAATTAAAAAATTTTTTACACACCTTGTAGTCATCAAAAATTAAAAAATTTGAATTTTGTTCCAAATCCTACAAATTTGGTATTAATCGATAGAACTCGTCGAGATCTATTGAAAAATCATTATCCCGTCGATTAAAAACAATTTTTGATTGAGTTATGATCAATTAAAGATTTCACTACACACCCTCTTGTCATTGAAAATTTTTAAATTTTAATCAAAATACCACAAATTTAGTATCAATCGATAGAACTCGTCGAGATCTATCTAAAAATCATTTTAAAATTGAATAATTTTAATTTTTCATCGAGTTATACTCAATTGAAAATTTTAAAGACACCCTGTTTGCATGAAATTGTAATTATACACAAAAAATTTACAAATTAATCCAAAACCCATTAAATTTGGAATCAATCGATAGAACTCGTCGAGATCTATCTAAAAATCATTTTAAAATTGAATAATTTTGATTTTTCATCGAATTATGATCAACTTAATATTTTTAGACACCCTGTTTGCATGAAATTAAATTTATACACAAAAAATTCACAAATTAATCCAAAACCCATTAAATTTGGTATCAATAGATAGGACTCGTCGAGATCTATCTAAAAATCATTTTAAAATTGAATAATTTTGATTTTTCATCGAATTATGATCAACTTAATATTTTTAGACACCCTGTTTGCATGAAATTAAATTTATACACAAAAAATTCACAAATTAATCCAAAACCCATTAAATTTGGTATCAATAGATAGGACTCGTCGAGATCTATCTAAAAATCATTTTAAAATTGAATAATTTTAATTTTTCATCGAGTTATACTCAATTGAAAATTTTAAAGACACCCTGTTTGCATTAAATCGTAATTGTACGCAAAAATTTTACACATTAATCCAAAACCCATTAAATTTGGTATGAATCGATAGAAATCGTCGAGATATATTTAAAAATTATTGTCCCATCGATTAGAAACAATTTTTCATCAAATTATGATCAATTTAATATTTTTAGACACCCTGTTTGCATGAAATTAAAATTATACACAAAAAAAATTCACAAATTAATCCAAAACCCATTAAATTTGGTATCAACGGATAGGACTCGTCGAGATCTATCTAAAAATCATTTTAAAATTGAATAATTTTGATTTTTCATCGAGTTATACTCAATTGAAAATTTTAAAGACACCCTGTTTGCATTAAATCGTAATTATACACAAAAATTTCACACATTAATCCAAAACCTATTGAATTTAGTATCAATCGATAGAACTCGTCCAGATCTATCTAAAAATCATTTTAAAATCGAATAATTTCAATTTTTGATCGAATTATACTAAATTAAAAAATTTTTCACACACCCTGTAGTCATCAAAAATTAAAAAATTTGAATTTTGTTCCAAATCCCACAAATTTGGTATTAATCGATAGAACTCGTCGAGATCTATTGAAAAATCATTGTCCCGTCGATTAAAAACAATTTTTGATTGAGTTATAATCAATTAAATATTTTTCTACACACCCTCTTGTCATTGAAAATTTTTAAATTTTAATCAAAATACCACAAATTTAGTATCAATCGATAGAACTCGTCGAGATCTATCTAAAAATGATTTTAAAATCGAATAATTTTAAATTTTTCATCGAATTATATACATTTGAAATTTTTTCTAAACACCCTGTATGTATTCGTGTTTCAGAAAATAATCGAAATGACGTCATTTAAAACGTAATTAAATTATTTTCAAAGAGTTGAAAACTATTGTTTATATACTAAACATATGTCGTCATTAGCGAAATTGATTCTAATCGCGTGGTTATTTAAATAAAAAAAGAAAGTCAAAGTCCAAGAAGTGGTTTTTAAAAATTTTAAATTTATTAAAATTAAAATTTATAAAAATTAGAATTAATTAAAATTAAAATTTATTAAAATTAAAATTTATAAAAATTAGAATTTATAAAAAATTAAAATTTATTAAAATTTAAATTTAATTAAAATTATATTTAAAAGTATCTAATAATCGATTTTAATTCATTTTTAGATAAAACTTGAGGATACAAGGTTCAGAAAAAATCCATTAAAAAACTTTTTTGTGACGCCCCCGGGAAAAAGCACGAGTATTATACATTAGCTTAGCTATATGACGTCATTTTCGTTTCGAGAGATGGTAAATATAGTGAAACATATAATATCTTTCATTAAATAGATTGCAAAAAGTAAACATTGATGGGGAAAAAAAGATAAAATAAACATTGATTTTTAGCTAAATTTTCAATCAAAATGCAAATTTTCCATGGTAAATTTTAATTAGAATTAAAAATTATAAGCAAAACTTTAATTAAAAATTTAAATTATAAGCCAAATTTTACCTCAAAACGATAATTTTTTGCAAAATTTTAGCATAAAACGAAGATTTTTCACGAAAATTTTGGCTCGAAATGAAATTTTCTAAGCAAAAAATCAGCTCAAAATGGGGATTTTTCGCAAAATTTTAGCATAAAACGAAGATTTTTCACCAAAATTTTGGCTCGAAATGAAATTTTTTAAGCAAAAAATCAGATCAAAATGGGGATTTTTCGCAAAATTTTAACATAAAACGAAGATTTTTCACCAAAATTTTGGCTCGAAATGAAATTTTTAAAGCAAAAAATCAACTCAAAATTGGGATTTTTCGCAAAATTTTAGCATAAAACGAAGATTTTTTACCAAAATTTTGGCTCGAAATGAAATTTTTAAAGCAAAAAATCAGCTCAAAATGGGGATTTTTCGCAAAATTTTGGCTCGGAATGAAATTTTTTAAGCAAAAAAATCAGCTCAAAATGAGGATTTTTTGCAACATTTTAGCATAAAATGAAAATTTTTCACCAAAATTTTAGCATAAAATGAAAATTTTTCACCAAAATTTTGGCTCGAAATGAAATTTTTAAAGCAAAAAATCAGCTCAAAATGGGAATTTTTCGCAAAATTTTGGCTCGGAATGAAATTTTTTAAGCAAAAAAATCAGCTCAAAATGAGGATTTTTCGCAACATTTTAGCATAAAATGAAAATTTTTCACCAAAATTTTAGCATAAAACGAAGATTTTTCACCAAAATTTTGGCTCGAAAAGAAATTTTTAAAGCAAAAAATTAGCTCAAAATGCGGATTTTTCGCAAAATTTTAACATAAAACAAAGATTTTTCACCAAAATTTTGGTTCGGAATGAAATTTTTAAAAGCAAAAAATCAGTTCAAAATGGGAATTTTTCGCAAAATTTTGGCTCGGAATGAAATTTTTTAAGCAAAAAAATCAGCTCAAAATGAGGATTTTTCGCAACATTTTAGCATAAAATGAAAATTTTTCACCAAAATTTTAGCATAAAACGAAAATTTTTCACCAAAATTTTGGCTCGAAATGAAATTTTTCAAGCAAAAAATTAGCTCAAAATGGGGATTTTTCGCAAAATTTTAGCATAAAACGAAGATTTTTCACCAAAATTTTGACCCGAAATGAAATTTTTAAAGCAAAAAATCAGCTCAAAATGAGGATTTTTCGCAAAATTTTAGCATAAAATAAAAATTTTTCAGCTAATTTTTAACTTAAAATGCAAATTTTTAACTAAATTTTCATTCGAAATGCAAATTTTCAACAAAATTTCGAATCAAAATATAAATTTTCAGCTTAATTTTCGCTCGAAACGCAAATTTCTGGCGGATTTTTTTCTGTTCAAAATGAAGATTTTCCTGAAAATTTTAATTAAGAATAACAATTTTAAGCAAAATTTTAGATTAAAATGAGGACTTTTTTCGCAAGATATCAACTCAAAATGACCATTTTTTCAAAATTTTAGCACAAAATGAAGATATTTCAACTAGAAATGGAATTTTTTCAACAAAATATCAGCTCAAAATGAATTGTTTTTTGCAAAATTTCAGCATAAAATGAAGATTTTTCAGCTAAATTTTGCCTCGAAATAGGAATTTTCTAGCTAAATTTTGACTCAAAATGAAGATTTTTTCCGAAATTTTAACTAAAATGAACGTTTTGCAGCAAAATTCCAACTCAGAAGGAAGATTTATTTACTCAAAACTCAAAATTCACATCTCAGGAGGTCAATTTTGAGCAAAATTTCAACTAGAAATGTGGATTTTTAAGAAAATTCTTACTCCAAAATAAAGATTTTCAACTAATTTTAACACAAAATGAAAAGTTTCAACAAAATTCAAACGTGAAACAAAGATTTTTAGCAAAATTTTGAACTCCAAAATATACATTTTTAAAAAAATTTCAACTCAAAAATAAAAAATTTCAGCTTCAAATAAAGATTTTTCAACGGAATTTCAACTCAAAATGAAGATTTTCAGGAAAATTTCAAAACAAAATTAAGAATTTTCAACAACTGCTTAATTCAAAATTAAAATATTCGAGCAAAATATCACCAACAAAATCATTTTTCAGCTAAATTTTAACTCAAAATGACGATTTTTTTAGCAAAACTTTCAAATTAGTAATGAAATTTTTTGGCAAAATTTCAACACAAAATGAAACGTTGAAAAAAGAGAAAAATTACAACCAGTTAAACATCAAATTTAAAAAAAAAAACTTACCATAGCTTGTTCAATTTTATTGTCGATGGCCAATGCTCTGGAAAAAAAGGAAAATAAGAAATTTTCTTGGAAAAAATTTAAATTTAGAGCATTTTTCAGCATTTTATGAGTTTTTTTCTTCAATTTTCGGGCAAAAAAATTATAAAAAAAAAACGTGAAAAACACAAATTTAGAAGCTTTTTTAACCTTTTTTCCCATATTAAAAGCTAAAAATGATCAATTTGAATTTTTTTTCAATGTAAAAAAGTGTAAATTTAGACGTTTGTAAACCATTTCGGGACTTAATTCGCAAGTTTCGAGCCAAAAAAAATTATAAATTTGGATGAAAAAAAGTGTAAAAATGGCAAAATTTAGGGTTTTTAAACTTTTTTTGCGATATTAAAGGCTAAAAATGATCAGTTTTGATTTGAAAATATATAAGAAAGCGTAAATGAAGGGATTTTTCCAACACCTTTTTGCAATTTTCGAGTCAAAAAAATTATAAAAAATTTTGAAAAAGGCAAATATGGAAGCTTTTTATGAACTTTTTCGAGCTTTTTTGAAATATTAAAGGCTAAAAAATTATCAATTTTGATTTTAAAACACGTAGAAAAGCGTAAATTTGGCGGTTTTTCCACCATTTTGGCACTTATTTTGAAATTTTCGAGAAAAAAAATATAAAAAAGTAGAAAAAACACAAATTTGGAGGTTTTTTGGGATTTTTAGCGATATTAAAGACCAAAAAAATGAACAATTTTGGTTTTAAAAAAAGTGAAAAAGCCTAAATTTATAGGTTTTTCCAGCATTTTGGGCCTTTTTTTCCAACTTTCGACCAAAAAAAATATGAAAAATTTGACAAAAACGCAAATATGGAAGCTTTTTATGAACTTTTTCGAGCTTTTTTGCGATATTAAAGGCCAAAAATGATCAATTTGATATAGAAAAATGTAAAAAACGAAAAATTTAGAAGTTTTTCTAATATCTTGGGACTTTTTTTGAAATTTTCGAGCCAAAAAAAATTGTAAAAAGCGTGAAAAACACAAATTTGCAGGTCTTTTTGCATATAAAAGATTAAAAAAATGATCAATTTTGATCCGTTAAAATGTGAAAAAGCGTGAATTTAGAGATTTTTCCAGCATTTTGGGACCTTTTTTAAAATTTTTCAGCCAAAAAGATGTCAATTTAGATTTTTAAAAAGTGTAAAAAACGCAAATTTGGAAGCTTTTTGCTTTTTTTTGCGAAAACTTACCAATTTTGATTTTAAAAAATGCAAAAAAACATCAATTTAGTGGTTTTTCAGCGTTTCGAAGTCTTTTTTGCAATTTTCGATCGGAAAAAATTATAAATTTTGATGAAAGAAGTGTGAAAAACGCAAAATCTGAGGCTTTTTTAACTTTTTGGCGATATGAAAGCCTAGGAAGTATCAATTTTGATTTAAAAAATGTAAAATAAGTGAATTTAGAGGTTTTTCTAGCATTTTGAGATTTTTTGCAATTTTCTAGCCAAAAAAAATATAAATTTCGATAAAAAAAAGTGTAAAAAACGCAAATTTAGAAGCTTTTAATGAACTTTTTTGAGATACTAAAGAGTAAAAATGATCAATTTTGATTCGAAAAAACGCAAAAAAGCGTGAATTTAGAGGTTATCCAGCATTTTTCAAAATTTACGAGTCCAAAAAATAATAAACTTCAGTCAACAAAGTGTAAAAAACGCAAATTTAGAAGTTTTTATGATCTTTTTCGGGCTTTTGAGCGACAATAAGGGCTAAAACTGATCAATTTCAATCAAAAAAATCCACATGGGGTTTTTTGAGACAGTTTTTCGACATCATTCTAAAATTTGTCGATTTTGTTCAAAAAAGTATATAAAATGTGAATTTTACGTTTTTTCCAGGGATTTTTTGCGTTTTAAACCAGTTTTTTACAGTCAATTGTAAAGCTAACTAAATCAAATTTGATTTAAAATGCTTTTTAGGAGGTATTTTTTTTAATCGAGTCAATTTTTTACATATTTGGTAATTCAATAGGCTAAAAAATGATGAATTTTCATACAAAAAAGCGTCAATTTTGAAGCTTTTTTCTTAATTTCTCGATTTTTTCCCCCTACCCTTCAAAATTGACCACCGGTTGTTCGGCGGCCGGACCGCCGACTATAACGGCGTTCAATTCGTGCGTCTGTTCAACTTCCGAATCTAGACACGTCCAACGGCCCCGTTTTTGAGGACCCGTATCAATTTTGACGATATGAAAACGCGACGTTGTCGTAGCCATAATTTGTATTTTATTTACAAAATTAATTAATTAATTAATTAATTATACTAATTAATTGATTAGATCGTTCGATCATATATATATATATAGTAAAAATCGATAGGGAATAATAATAAAAGCTTATCGAAAAATTTCTGGGCTGGTGATGATGGCGATAAATAAAAAAAAAATTTGTGCAACGATGACGAGATGATATATAATTGAAATTTTGAAACGACGATATATAGGGCAAAATTTATCAAATGCAAAGTGTAAAAATTGACGAAATGATAAGCTAAAAATGATCCGATGGAAGAATCATTTTCAATTTTGTGTGGGTGTTTTTCGTGACGAAGCCTGAAAAAATGAAAAAATTCTTTTAACAAATCAACTTTACATTGTCTAGCGTCGTTTTAAACTAAATTTTGCTCAATTTTCCAATCATCGATTTTTTTTAATTTTTCTAATTTTTAATTAATTAAAATTTCATAGGCTCGAAAAAATGTTAAAATTGAGCATTTGCGAGCATTTTTAAGCGAAAAAAACGATTCGGGAAAAATATTTTGGCTCCTGCATAAGATCGGCGGAAAAAATTCTGCCGCGAGTTCGATGCGAATTTCGTCGGAAATTTCTACTACAGTAATAATATGCCAATTATCGATCGGAATTCGATATTGATTGTTTTTACCGAACGCAATAACTTAATGATCATAGTATCGAAAAGACTCATGGACACTATGCTTCTCATACAATCAATCAAACTGCGTGCAGTCCAGGCACTACATTGACATTATAAAAATCAGACTTGCAAGTTGTAATTAGGGACCATTTCGAAATCAATAGTCAATCTCAGTTTACTGTATATCGATCGATTTGAATTTGAAAATTCAACGACGCGTTTCAAACTTGCTGCTCTTTGGAATTCGTTCACTTACCTCGATTTTTCGTCCATAAAATCGTTCAAATTCCAAAATCGTAAGTTTAATTCTATCGATTTTTGTCCAATTTACCATTTAGGAAGTTTTTTTGGACGAAAAATCGCTGGTTTTTCCAAAAAAACGTTTTTTTCAAGTTTTATCGACAATTAATTTTTTTCTAATCGTCGGATCTATTCCTGGAATCGGGGGACCCTAAACCTTACTTGGTCGACCTCCATACCCAAATGTTCGGATTTCACTCCCTCAACTCGCGAGTCGCGATAATTAGGCAAAAATTAGTCAAAATTTCGAAATTTTGGTTTTTTCGATTTTTTGGAATTTTAAGGAACCGGTACCGGCGGTACCCCCCAAATTTTGGGAGACTAAGCACCCCCCCCCCTTAACTGATCGAACCTCCTACACGCATACATGTAACGGAGCTCCGAGGTCTGGGGGGGGGGGTCAGTAATTCCCTAAATTTTGGGAGGAGGAGGGGTCCCTGAAGGAAAAAAATTCGATTTTTTCCATGAAAAATGTCCGAAAAACGGTTTAGAAAGTAGTCATTTTTGTCTAAAAAATGATAGAATATGTACTTATGGCGCGAAGCGCCAAGAAAATTGACGTTTTTGACCATTTTTTGTTCAAAATTGACATTTTCATGGAAAAAAATGACATTTTTCAGTATTTTTCCGACGAAAACTATGGGGGTCCCTAGGGCTACCATATGGCTAGCCATAGGATTGGAAAATCCTGGGGGGGGTCGCCCAATGGCTAGCCATATGGTCGACGATTTCTGGGGGGGGGGGTTCCCATAGCATTTCCCCCCCCCCCCCCAATTACATGTATGCTTACACGTATGGTTAGATTTGTCCAAGATCGACAAGTTTTTTTTTCAGGATTTCAATCGATATTTTCGACCGAAAAATGCCTCAAAAAGTTCAAAATTTCGTCGACGGCTTTTAAATTTGCCATGTTATCGTTTTGAAACGAATTTTCGCTACGAAATTTGAACCGTAAGTTTGATTTTTTGGACGATATTTTACCGGTTAGAACTTTTTTTTCAAAGAATCGTGTTGACGATTCTCCAAGCCTAACCGCATAAAAATCTCGTTCTTCAAGTTATACCGACATTCAGATTTTTCCTAATGTTGGATTTGATGAAGATTGACAATTGTTTTCCTAATTTTTTAGATCCTTTTTGCTAATTTTAGATATTTTTCAGGATTTTGATGGCTTGATTAGGATTGTTTTCGATTTAAAATGCCTAAAAATGGTGAGTTTTCCATGTAAAAGTTTCGAATAGAAAAAATTTCTATGATGATTCGTGCAGGGGTACGAATTTCACCGACCTGAGGGTGAGCCTCGAAATTTTTAATTTCGAGGTACGAAAACCGCTTTTTTACTGAAAATTTTCCTCAAATTATCTTATTATATTCAATTTATGATCAAAAATTGGTCATTTTCCCTCTTTTTTGCAGATTCTACGGCGCAAAAACGTTTAAATTCGCTTTTATTTCGTGTAAAGTGAGATTACAGTAAGAATTTTTACATTTTACAAAATTTACACGAATTTTTTGAATAGAATCGCGATTTATCGTTGACGAACACCAAAAAAACGAGGCCATTCGATGCCGAAAATTTTGATCAACGTTCGAAATATAGACAAGTGATTTTGTCGATTTTCTAAGCCTGAAGATGATGCGATAGTTGTCGATTTTGTTTCCCAATTGAATTGTTCTTCGCCTAGAAAATAAAGCAAGTGACTAAGGGCCACCAGGACTTTGGGTATGGGCGCCCCAGGAAAGATGACCTGTCATGAAGTCTCGGAGCTCCCTCTATATGATCAAAGGAGTTTCCATTGTGTTGGTCTCGCTGACTGCTTCCAAATGATGTTCTTTTCATTATATCACCATTTTACATTCAGTTATTGGGGTTCCAGGTTCACGTTAAAAGGCAACTCGGAAAGAAGGCCCCAGGCTACCGTCCTACTCCCTAGTCAAACGAGAAATATACTACCACATAGATCTCGCTGAGTGCTTTCGAATGGTGTGCTTTTCATAACCAAATCTTCATTTTTCGTGGAGTTAATCGTGTTTGAAATTCGAATCAGAAGGCACAGTCATACTTTGGCCCCGGGAGTGAAGTCCCGAAGTATACACGTTTCGATAAAATGGGACAAAATTGATATCAATCAATAGCTCACGTTGAGCGCTTTCGAATGGTGTGCTTTCCATCCTAATATCTTCGTTTTTCACGGAGTTATCATCGTCCGAATCTCGACTCAAAAGGCACACTCATACTTTGGCCCCGGGAGTGAAGTCTCGACGTTTACAATTTCGAGTGAAACAGAACTTATAATAGTGTCAATCGATAGATCTCGTCGAGGGCTTTGGAATGGTGCGCTTTTCATCTCGATATCTTCATTTTTGAGATAATTTACCCTCGTCCTGAAGTCGACTCAAAAGGCACACTCTTACCTTGGCCCCGGGAGTGAAGTCTCAAAATTTACACGTTCCAATAAAATTAGTATCAATGGATAGATCTCGTCAATTTCTTTCGAATGGTGAGCTTCGCATTCTCATATCTTTATTTTTCGAGGAGTTATCTCCGTTCAAACTTCAACTCAAAAGGCACCTTCATACTTTGTCCCCGGGAGTGAAGTCTCGAAATTCACAATTTTCGTCGAATCGACACAAAATGGGTATCAATTGATAGATCTTGTCAAGTGCTTTCGAATGGTGTGTTTCTCATTCTCGTATCTTCATTTTTCGGAGAGTTATCCCGGTCGGAAATTCAAGTCAAAAGGCACACTCATACTTCAGCCCCGGGAGTGAAGTCTCGAAATTCACAATTTTGGAGAAATCAAGACAATATTGGTATCGATCGATAGATCTCGTTAAGGGCTTTCGAATGATGCGCTTTTCATCTTCATATCTTCATTTTTCGAGGAGTTATCCTGGTTGGAAATTCAAGTCAAAAGGCACACTCATACTTCAGCCCCGGGAGTGAAGTCTCGAATTCACAATTTTGAAGACAATATTGGTATCGATCGATAGATCTCGTTAAGGGCTTTCGAATGATGCGCTTTTCATCCCGATATCTTCATTTTTTTAAAAGTTATCCTGGTCGGAAATTCAATTCAAAAGGCACACTCATACTTCAGCCCCGGGAGTGAAGTCTCGAAATTCACAATTTTGGACAAATCAAGACAATATTGGTATCGATCGATAGATCTCGTTAAGGGCTTTCGAATGATGCGCTTTTCATCTTCATATCTTCATTTTTCGAAGGTTTATCTTGGTCGGAAATTCAATTCAAAGGGCACACTCATACTTCAACCCCGGGAGTAAAGTCTCGGAATTCAGGACAAACCAAGACAATATTGGTATCGATCGATAGATCTCGTTAAGGGCTTTCGAATGATGCGCTTTTCATCCCGATATCTTCATTTTTTTTAAAGTTATCCTGGTCGGAAATTCAATTCAAAGGGCACACTCATACTTCAACCCCGGGAGTAAAGTCTCGACATTCAGAATTTTGGACAAACCAAGACAATATTGGTATAGATCGATAGATCTCGTCGAGGGCTTTCGAATGATATGCTTTTCATCCCCATATCTTCATTTTTCGAGGAGTTATCCTGGTTGGAAATTCCACTCAAAAGGCACACTCATACTTTGGCCCCGGGAGTGAAGTCTCGGCCGAAAAAATATTCTCTCTCACCGTTCAAACACGGATCGAGTTGATGATCGTAGCCGTGACGTCCGCAATCGTCGTTCAAAATTTTTCTATACTTTCTATAATTGATCGATCTGCGACCGTAATAATTAAAAACTTCGACGCAAGCCGTGGCGCAGCGGCGGCCGGCGTCCGCTACTGGGTCTGCGTCGTAACGTTGCCAGCAACATTTGGCCGCCAAAGCCCGCATTTCCTGGACGGCTAATTTTAGAAAAAAAAATGATTTAAAACATTTGAAAAAAATCAAAATTCAAAAAAACTAAAAATTTAGAAAAAATTTTAAAATTTTAAAAAATTGAAAATTTAAGAAAAAATTTGAAAATTCTAAAAAATTGAAAATTAAAAAAAAATTAAAATTTACAAAAAATTAAATTTTTTTGAAAATAATGAATATTTTAAATAATTTTGAAAAATTTCAAAAATATATCATAATTATCTTACTCATTTTTGTCTCGAGACTCCGACCAAGCGATTGTCCACCAAAATTTGAAATAAACAATAGGCACAAAAATTTGAACATTATTATTCAAAATTGGATAATTTCTGCAAAAAAATTAAAAAATTTTTGCAAAGAAAGATCGTCAAGTACTAAAAAATTGAAAATCTTACTGTAACAAAAATTAAGAAAATGCGCCATAACATAGTCAAAAATTGTCCTACAGCAATAAAAATTATATTTTTGAATTCAGCTCAACAAGATCTATCGATTGGTATGTCAATCGTTTATTTTAATCGGATAATCTATGAATTTTATGATCCGCAACAAGTTTTTGATACAGGCTTCCTCTAAAAAATTAAAATTGCGTATAACTTCGTCAAAAATTAAGCTACAGTAATCAAAGTCATATTTTTGAACTCAGCTCAACAAGATCTATCGATTCATATATACATTGTTAATTTTTAGCCACTTTTATCCGGATAACCTGGCAAACGACAAGTTTTTGATACAGGCTTTCTCTAAAAAATTTCAATTGCGTATAACTTCGTCAAAACTTATTCTACAGTAATAAAATTTACATTTTTGAATTCAGCTAATCGAGATCTATCGATTTATATATTAACTGTTTATTTTTGACCGATTATACTCGAATTATCTAACAAAGAATAAGTTTTTTGTTGCTGGGTTTCTTCAAAAAATTTAAATTGCGTATAACTTCGTCAAAAACTAAGCTACAGTAATCAAAGTTATATTTTTGAACTCAGCTAATCGAGATCTATCGATTTATATATTAATTGTCTATTTTTAGCCGATTATATCTGGATTATGCAACAAACGACAAGTTTTTTGATAAATGGTTTTCCTAAAAAACTTCAATTGCGTATAACTTCGTCAAAAATCAATCTACAGTAATAAAATTTACATTTTTGAATTTAGTTCAACGAGATCTGTCGAATGGTATATTATTCTTAATTTTTTATCCGACATATATCCGAATTATTCAGCTAACCCTTTTTTTTGGCGCAGGATTTCCAGAAAAAACTTTAATTGCGTATAACTCTACCAAAAATTACGCTATAATAATAAAAATTAGATCATTAGATAGAGCTTGATAAGATCTACCGATTGATATATTATTCTTTATCAATTACCCGACAATTATCCGGAATATTGATCTTAGAATTATTTTTTGAAACAGGGTTTCCTGAAAAAATTTCAATTGCGCATAACTCTATCAAAAGTTAAGCTACAGTAATAAAACATAAATCATTAGATAGAGCTCGATGAGATCTATCGATTGATGTAATTTTTTATATCAATTACGCCATATATATTAAAAATATTCAGATTACGACCTTTATTTGAAACAGGGAAAATTTTAATTACGTATAACTCGATCACAATCTGAGATACAATAATGAAAAATGAATCAATAGATAGAGCTCAATGAGATCTATCGATTAGTATATTACACTTAATTATTTACTTGAGATATATCCAAACTATTAAGCTTACTACTATTTTTTGAAACAGGGTTTCCAGAAAAAATTTAATTGCGTATAACTCTATCAAAAATTGAGCTAAAATAATAAAAAATGTATCATTTGATAGAGCTCGATGAGATCTATCGATTAGTATATAATTTGGCATATTTTCTGTATGAAAAAATATCATCCAAGTGACAGGTTAGCTGGAAAGGCATACTGTAAAAATATCTAGACAAAAAAACAAAAGTTCAACAAAACACATCGAAAACAAGTGCCAGTCGCTAACAGGCCCGCGGCGGATAAGAAAAAAATTTCATTCTGCTTCCCAATATGGCGACCGTCGCTTTTTATATTCTTATCATTATTTTGATATAAAAACTTCAAAACATAAAAAAAAAGCTAAAAATAACGCGAAAAATTCTCCTCCCGCTGGCTCCACGACTCTTCTGTTTTTGTTTGATTAGTAGCTTTTCAGCCGCCTGATGACCGGCTTTTTATGATGAAACCATTTGAAAAACATGTTTTTGTAGGAAAAAAGAGCAAACTTTGAACTCGCGTGTTTCAAGCATTGCAGTAATTTTAATATTTTTAAGTAGGCATTTTTTGGTATTTTGGAAAAAAATTTGACGTCAATCGATAGATCTCGTCGAGATTTATTCAAAAATATGAGTTAAATTGTCGTATCTTAATTTTTGATCGAGTTATAAGCTGTCAAAGTTTTGTAAAATTTAATTAATTTCCTGGAAAACCACAAAAAGTTCACATTTTGATTTCTGTATCGGTAGAAAACTTTTGACGTAGATCGATAGATCTCGTCGAGATCTACTCAAAAATATATTTTAAAATGTTCTAACTTCATTTTTGACCGAGTTATAAGCTGTCAAATTTTTGTAAAATTTAATTAATTTCATGGGAAAGCACGAAAATTTCGCATTTGAATTTTTGTACCGGCAAGCGGTAAATAATTTTTGACATAGATCGATAGATCTCATCGAGATCTGCTCAAAAATATAAATTCAATTGTCGTATCTTAATTTTTGATTGAGTTATAAGCTGTCAAAGTTTTGTAAAATTTAAATAATTTCATGGAAAACCACAAAAAGTTCACATTTTGATTTCTATGCCGGCAACAGAAAATTTCACATAGATCGATAGATCTCATCGAGATCTGCTCAAAAAATATAAATTAAATTGTCGTATGTCATTTTTTGATTGAGTTATAAACTGTCAAAGTTTTGTAAAATTTAATTATTTTCATCGAAAAGCCCAAAAATTTCAAATTTTGATTTCCATACCGTTAGGAAATTTTTCACGTAGATCGATAGAACTCATCGAGATCTGCTCAAAAATATAAATTAAATTGTCGTATCTTACTTTTTGATTGAGTTATAAGCTGTCAAAGTTTTATAAAATTTAATTAATTTCATGGAAAAGCACGAAAACTCGCATTTTGATTTCTCTACCGGTGACCGGTAAATAATTTTTGACATAGATCGATAGATCTCATCAAGATCTGCTCAAAAATATAAGTTAATTTGTCATACCTCAATTTTTGATCGAGTTATAGGCTGTCAAATTTCTCTAAAATTTTATTATTTTCATCGAAAAGCCCAAGAATTTCAAATTTTGATTTTTATACCGTCAGAAAATTTTTCACGTAGATCGATAGACCTCATCGAGATCTGCTCAAAAATATAAATTCAATTGTCGTATCTTAATTTTTGATTGAGTTATAAACTGTCAAAGTTTTGTAAAATTTAATTAATTTCATGAAAAAGCACGAAACTTTAATTTTTGAAATTTGAAAAAAGTTTTTGATTTTTTTGTGAAAAGTTACAAAAGCATCGTAAAATTTGGGTAAAGTTACAAAAGTTTTGTATCTTTTAGCAAAAAGTAGCTAAATTTTGATAATTTTTGTGAAAAGCTACAAAAATTTTAAAAATTTTTCTGTAAAGTTTAACAAATTTTTGCAAGTTTTTCTAAAAATTAACTGAACTTTTGTAAATTTTTCTAAAAAGTAACTAAAATTTTGTAAATTTTCGTAAAAAATAACTAAAATTTTGTAAATTTTCGTGAAAAAGGACACAAGTTTAGTAAGTTTTTGTCGTTGAAAAATCACGAAAATTGTCAATTTTTTGATGAAAAGTTACAAAAATTTTGAAAATTTTTCCCTAAAGTTACAAAAGTTTTGTAAGTTTATGTAAAAAGTAACTAAAATTTTGTTAATTTTTGTCAAAAGTTACAAACAGTTCTTGAATTTTTGTGAAAATTTAAAAAAGTTTTGCAAGTTTTCCTGAAGAGTAACTAAAATTTTGTAAATTTTCTTGAAATTAAAAACTTTTTTTTTGAAAAATCATAAAAATGTTTTATTGTGAAAAGTTGCAAAAATTTTGGTAATTTTTTGCGAAAAGTTACTAAAATTTTTAAAGTTTTCTTGTGAAGTCACAAGAGTTTTGTAAGTTTTTCTGAAAAGTAACTAAAATTTAGTGAATTTTTTTTGAAAAATCACAAAAATGTTTATTTTTTGTGAAAAGTCACAAAAATTTTTAACATTTTTCTGTAAAGTTTAATAAAGTTTCTCAAAAAGTAACTAAAATTTTGTAAATTTTTGCGAAAAGTTGGAAAAATTTCTTGAATTTTTGTGAAAATTTAAAAAAGTTTTGCAAGTTTTCCTGAAAAATATGATCCAGAACCTAAAATCTTGATTTTTGACCGAGTTATAAACGATAGAAGTTTTTTTTCTTCAAAAATTGATCAAATTTAAGAAAAAGATAAACAAAGAACAACGAAAAATCCGAATTTTGGACTTGAGCCAGAAATTTTTTCTGTACATCGATAGATTTTCGAGAGATCTACCCGAAAATGCAAATCAGAAAGTATAATTTTCATTTTTGACCGAGTTATAGGCGTTTAAAGTTTTTTAAAATTAGTTAAATTTTAGAAAAATGTAAACAAAATAAAATGAAAAATCCCACTTTTTGACATTAAGTAAAAAATTTTTCTGTACATCGATAGATTTTGTCGAGATCTACTCGAAAATATGACCCAAAAAGCAACATCTTCATTTTTGACAGAGTTATTAACAATTGAAATTTTTGAAAAATTGATTAAATTTCAGAAAAAACGAACAAAATTCAACTAAAAATCCTAATTTTTGATATAATCAAAAACTTTTTTTTCTGTACATCGATAGATTTTGAAGAGATCTATTCAAAAATGCACTTCGGAAAGTATAATTTTCATTTTTGACCGAGTTATAAGCTGTTGAAATTTAGAAAAAAACAAAAAAATTGTTAATAAACAAACAAAATAAAAAAAAACAAATGTAAAAAGTAAATTAAAAGCACTTTTTTCTCTATCATACACATTTTATTTTATACGAACTTATCAATTAAATTGTGTGGCGGCTTAAAATTGGACGAAAACAGCACGCAGGTACGATAACAAATTTCTTAGCTACAGTAAAAAACGCCAAATTTAAAAAATCGCGTGTAAATTTTTCCTCTTCAATGGTTAACGACCTTCGACTGAAAATTGTCAAAATTTTTATTTAATGAACAAGTTACACGGAAAAAATTGGCTTACTGTAGGACGAAACTTCAATTTCGTCCGGCAATTGGTCAATGTCGACGTTAAAACGTTGCTGAACTTCGTTCAAAATTTTGGCGTCGTTTTCGTCCGAAACGAACGTCAACGCCAGGCCTTTGGTGCCGAAACGGCCGGCTCTGGCCACCTGAATTTTAAAAATTTCAAAAAATTTTTAAAATTTGAAAATTTTAAATTTTGAAATTTCATGAAAATTTGGCAATTTTATAACTACGGTTCGGAGAAATGGGATTTTTTTTAAATTTCAATTTTTTTCGAGAAACTTGGGAAATTTTTTTGTTTTTTTCCTGCAAAAATGGTAATTTTAGGCACTCTGGAAATGAAAAAAAATTAAAATTATGCTGAAAATTTTGAAAAAATGAAAATTTGCGACAAAAATCGGAAAAAGCCAAAATTGAAATGAGATTTTTTAAAAAATGTGAATTTCCAACATTTCAGACGTTTTTCTTTCAGAATCTTGTGCAAAAAACGAAAATTTTCCGACAAAACTCCAAAAAATTTGAACAAAAAATCCAGCAAAGATGAAAATTTCCAGCTCAAAACTCTACATTTGTCTAAATTTTAATAAAAATTCATAAAAATTTTCGAGCAGAAAAATCAAAAATTTTGAAATTTTTTTCCGAAAAATCCAGCAAAAATGCAAATTTTCTCGATTTTAGACGTTTTTCCTTTTCTTAATAATATTTTTCGGATTTTTGGTCCTACGATTCGGAGAAATGGGATTTTTCCAACAAAATTATTTATTTTTGAGCCCTTTTTCCAAAAACAAATTTAAAAATGCAAATTTCCAAGATTTCAGACATTTTTCCTTTAAAAACTTTTGAAAAATCATTTTTTTCCAAATAAAATTCGAAAAACATGACTTTTTCACAAAAAAAAACTCCAGAGATTTTTTGAAAAATAAGAATTTCCAACATTTCAGAAGTTTTTCTTTCAAAATCTTGTGCAAAAAACCAAAATTTTCCGACAAAATTCCAAAAAATTTGAACAAAAAATTCAGCAAAGATGAAAATTTCCAGCTCAAAACTCTACATTTTAATAAAATTTCGTAAAAATTTTCAAACAAAAAAAAACAAAAAATTTTCCGTTTTTATTCGAAAAATGATGGTTCTAGCCACTTTAGAGACGAGAAACGTTAAAATTCTACCAAAACAGCTTTGGAAAATTCGAGACAAAAATCCGAAAATGCAAAATTATTCGGAATTTTACCGCTAACAAAATTTTAAATATTCAAGCTTTTTCGAAAAAATGCAAGTATTTTTTAAAAAAAAATTCGAATTTTCTCGATTTTAGACATTTTTCCTTCAAAATTTTGGAGAACAACAAAAATTTTTCGATAAAATTCCAAAAATTTTTGCCAAAAAATCCATCAAAAATGAAATTTTTCAGCCCAAAATTTAATATTTTCTCGATTAATTAAAATATTTTAAAAAATTTCGGAGAAATGGGATTTTTTTTAAAATATGAATTTTTGGCATAAAAATCCAGAGGAAAAATGCAACTTTTTCGAGAAAGTTGAAAAATTTTTCGTTTTTTTTCCTGCAAAAAATGGTGATTTTAGGCACTTTAGAAAAGAAATAAAATAAAATTAATGCTGAAAAATTTGAAAAAATGAAAATTCTTGTCAAAAAACGAAAAAGGCTAAATTTTTCGGAATTTTAGTACTACAATTCGGAGAAATGGGAATGTAAATCTCCAAGATTTTTGACAATTTTCCTTTAGAATCTTGAGGAAAAAATGGAAATTTTCAGCTCAAAAGTCTTGAAAATTTTAATAAAATTTCATGGACAAAAAATTCCAAATTTTAGCCTTTTTTCCAAAAATGATGAATTTAGGCACTTTATACACGAGAAATGTTAGAATTTTGCTAAAAAATCAGCAAAATGCAAATTTTCAGCTCAAAAATCGCAAATTTTACTAAAATTTCACCAAAATTTACAAACAAAAAATCCAAAAATTTTGCCGTTTTTTTCCAAAAAAGAGACGAGAACTGTTAAAATTTCGCCCAAAAATCCAGCAAAAATAAAATTTTCAGCTCAAAATTTTACACTTCCTTGATGAATTGGAATATTTCAATAAAATTTCGGACAAAAAACCGAGAAATAAATGGTTCTTTGAGAATTTTAGCCGCAGGATTCGGAGGAAATGGGATTTTAACAAAAAAATTCAAATGTCGAGTTTTCTTGAGAAAAATGCAAAAATTTTAGATTTTGAACGTTTTTGGAGCAAAAATGAAAAATTTTGATAAAATTTCAAAAATTCTGGCGTTTTTTCTTAGAAAATTGATTAAATTCAATTAAAATTCTGGGCAAAAATTCAAAAATGCAAAATTTAGTTTTACGATATTCGGAGAAATGGGATTTCTGGACAAAAAACAAATTTTCATGACTTTGGATATTTTTCTTCTAGAATCTTGGGAAAAAACCAACATTTTGCCAAAAAAGTTATAAAATTTCGGTTTTTTTCATAAATTTGCCAAAAAATGGAAATTTTTAGCTCAAAATGCATTATTTTCTTATTCCATTGAAACATTTCAATAAAATTTTATAAAACGTTCGGACATTTCAATGCTATGATTCGGAGAAATGGGATTTTTCCAACAAAAATTCCAGTTATTGAACTTTTTCCCAATAATTGCAAATTTTTTCTTTGTTTTTTTCCTTTTTCTTTCCTTCTAGAATTTTTCGATAAAATTCCAAAAATTTTGACTTTTTCTCCAAAAAATAATTTTTCAGACATTTGAAGTAAAATTTCATGAAAAATTTTGAACAAAAATCCAAAAATGCAATTTTTTTTGGAATTTTCAGAACTAGAAACTAAAAAAAGGAAAAAACAAAATTAGAATTGTCGAAAATTCAGATAAATTTTTTTTTGAAAAAAAAAATGAAAATTTTCATGATTTTACAATTTTCGCCTTCGAAAATCTCTTGCAAAAAGCTAAATTTTTCGATAAGATTTCAGAAATTTTGCCAAAAAGTCAACAAAAATGAAAATTTTTTCTAAAATTAAATAAAATTTCATAAAAACTTTTGGCAAAAATGCTAGATTTTTCGGCATTTTAGTGCTACGATTAGGAAAAATGGGATTCTTTCAACCGAAATTGTAGTTTATTGAATCATTTCTCGATAATTCAGACAATTTTTTCGAAAAAATTCCAAAAGTTTTGACGTTTCTTTTCAAAAATGATGATTTTTTTAGATCGTTCAGACGAGAAAAAGTTAAATTTTGCCACCAAAAAATGAAAATTTTCGGCTCAAAACCTAATATTTTATTATCTAATCAAGAAATTAAAATAAAATTTCAGAAAAATTTTGGAAAAAAATCCAAATTTTTTTGGAATTTTCAAAACTAGAAAGTAAAAAATGAAGAAAAATAAAATTTTAGCCCAAAAATGCACCATTTTTGTTGATTTAAACACAATTTCTTGAAAAATGTTGAAAATTTCCAAAAATAAAACCCACTCTATGCAAATAGGTATCGGAATCTTCGGGCATATCGTAATTGAAAACGATATTCACACGTTCGATGTCCATGCCCCGGCCGAAAAGGTTCGTGGCCACCAGGATACGTTTCTGGAAATCTTTGAACTGTTGATAACGAGATAACCTGAAGAAAAAAATTAAATTTTGAAATTTTAATTAAAAATTAAATTTTGAAATTTTAATTAAAAAATTAAATTTTGAAATTTTAATTCAAAAAATTAAATTTTGAAATTTTAATTAAAAAATTAAATTTTTAAATTTTAATTGAAAAAATTAAATTTTAATGAAAATAATTTGAAAAATTTAAATTTCCAAACCTCTCTTCTTGCGGCATATTACGATGAATGGCTATGCTGGGGAAATTTTGTTCGCACAAAAGTTGATTCAAAGCCATACAACGTTGAACGGTTTTTACGAAAATGACAACCTGGAAAAAAATACAAAAAAGGTAAAAACAGTCAAAAATGAAAAAATACCAAAAAATGGAAAGAAATACAAAAAAATGAAAAATACAAAAAATTGTAAAAAACAGTCAAAAAACAAAAAATGGTTAAACACAGTCAAAAATAAAATAAATGGTAAAAAACCGTCAAGAATAAAAAAATGATAGAAAACAGTCAAAAATGAACACAGTTAAAATTAGAAAAATGGTAAAAAATACAAAAAACAAAAAATTGTAAAAAACAGTCAGAAATGAAAAAATACCAAAAAATGGTAAGAAATACAAAAAAACGAAAAAATTGTAAAAACCAGTCAAAAATAAGAAAATAACAAAAAATGGTAAGGAATTAAAAATGGTAAAAACAGTAAAAATTTAAAAAATGGTAAAAAATACAAAAAACTAAAAATTGTAAAAAAATATAAAACTGACAGAAAAAAACTAAAAACGGTAAAAAATACCAAAATACCGAAAAATGGTAAAGATACAAAAATGCAAAAAATGGTAAAAAAGACCAAAAAACATAAAAATAATCTGATTAAATTCCAAAACGTCCAACAATTCGAACAATTTCTTGTTTTTTTCGTTCTCTTTTAATTTCACGTAATATTGTTGCAAACCGTGTAGGGTCAATTTGGCTTCGTCGTCCACGTAAACTTCCATGGGCTGGAAAATTGCCAAAAGTTAAATTTTTGATAAAAAAAAGCAAAAAAAGATCAAAAAATTAAAAAAAAAAAACCAAGAAAAGAAACAAAAAATTTAAGAAGAGAAAACAAAAAAAGAAAAAAGAAGGAAAAAAGAGCAAAAAAGAAAAAAAAGAAAAGAAGCAGAAAAAGAAAAAATGAATAGACCAACAAACTACGTAAGCAAAAAAAATGAAAAAAAATAAATCGACTAATCAATAAAATTTTAAGGAAAAAACATGAATCCTCAACGAAAATCAAAAAATTTTTGGTCAATTTTCAAAATAAAAAATCGAATTTTTAAAATGAAAATTTCATATTTGATAAAAATTTTAAATGAAAAAAGTTCATTTTTGACGAATTTTTAAATATTTCGATTGAAAATGGCAATTGAAATATTTTCAAAACGAACTTTGCTTTTTTAATGAAAAATTTGCATCAAAATTATGTAAATTTTCAAGAAACTTTATTGAATGTTTGATCTACAGGAAATTCAAATACTAAATTTTTTCCGACAATTTTTTCTGAAAATTTTAATAATTTTTTAAAAAAGGGTGCAATTTTAAAATAAATTTGTTGTTTTTTGACCAATTTAAAGGCAAAAAATGAAAATTTTTGAGCAAAAAATTAAATTTTAACATTAATATTCAGTTCGAAATATTGTAAATCTTCAGAAAAAAAAGATTTTTTTAGTTGAAAATTCGACCCAAAGTTCTGCAAATTTCGAAAAATTTTTTTTTCAAATTTCGTTCTTGGTGAATTTTTAACGACAAAATTCCAAAAAATTTGCATAAAATTTTCCAAAAAGATGAATTTTTGTCCAAAAAACCCAACATTTTGGCACAAAATTCGTTTGCGAAAAAATCAAAATTTTGTGAAATTATAGAATTTGACAAATTACAAAATCATCCATTTTTTGTACCAAAATCGATAAATCACCAATTTCTCGGGAAAAATATCGAATTTTGAGCTCAAACTTTAATCAAAATTCTCTTGTTTCTCGAAATTTGTGAACTTTTGGACGATTTTTTCCGGATTACCTTGAAAAATTTTGTTCTTTCTTAAATTTAAAAGTTAAAATTTTGAATTTTAGCGATGGTTCGGAATTAAAAATGACAAAAATTGATCAATTTTCAAGCTTTTTTTTTCAAAACGAAAATGTCCAAAATTTCAATTTTTTCATTATTTTTGTAGAAAAATCGATGAATCGTCAATTTTCGGACGATAAAAAATTGCGAAAATCAATCCATTTTTGAATAAAATTCTCTCAAAAAATTATATTTTCTGCAAAAAATCGCTAAAAATTGCAATTTTTACGATATTAAATCTATTTTCGATGGAAAATCGAAGCGAAATTTTTTCTTTACAAAAATGTCTAAAAAATCAGAATTTTGAAAATTTACAGGATTTTCCACATTCCAAAACGCTTCATTTTGAATCAAAATCAAAAAATCTCAAATTTTTTATACAAAATATTAAAAGTTTAGAATTTTGAGCTAAAAATTCTAATTTTTTCCGTTTTGAATAGTTTATTTTAGATCAGCAAGTTTAAAAAATGTATAAAATCTGCAAAAATTAACTTTTTACCCAAGAAAATGGTCAGAAATTGAAAAATTTTAGTGCAAAAAATTCAGATTATCATAAAAATATTTAGCTAGTTCCAATCTAAAATCGACTTTTAAATGAAAAATGTCACTTTCCATTCAAAATATTTTGAAAAATCCGTCAAAAAACCACGCTTTTCGGATAAAAATCAATCAAATTTTAAATTTTTGTCGGGAAAATTCGGTTTTAGAAGTTTGATAAAGTTTCCCGAGTTTTTCTAAAAAGTAACTAAAATTTTGTAAATTTTTGCGCAAAGTTACAAAAATTTCTTGGATTTTTGTCAAAATTTAAAAAAGTTTTGCAAGTTTTCCTGAAAAGTAACTAAAATTTTGTAAAATCTAACTAGAATTTTGTAAATTTTCGTAAAATTTAAAATTTTTTTTTGAAAAACCACGAAGATTGTTTATTTTTTGTGAAAAGTTACAAAAATTTTGCAGATTTTTCTTTTAAGTTGAAAAAGTTTTGCAAGTTTTTCTAAAAAGTAACTAAAACTCTGTAAATTTTTGTGCAAAGTTACAAAAATTTCTTGAATTTTTGTGAAAATTTGAAAAAGTTTTGCAAGTTTTCCTGAAAAGTGACTAAAATTTTTTTGTAAATTTTCGTAAAATTTAGAGATTTTTTTTTTAAAACCACGAAAATTGTTTATTTTTTTGAAAAGTCACAAAAATTTTGAAGATTTTTCTCTTAAGTTGAAAAAGTTTTGCAAGTTTTTCTAAAAAGTAACTAAAATTTTGTAAATTTTCGTAAAATTAAAAATTATTTTTTTGAAAAATCATAAAAATGTTTATTTTTTGTGAAAAGTCACAAAAATTTTGAACATTTTTCTGTAAAGTTTAATAAAGTTTCTCAAAAAGTAACTAAAATTGTGTATATTTTTGTGAAAAGTTGGAAAAATTTCTTGAATTTTTGTGAAAATTTAAAATAGTTTTGCAAGTTTTCCTGAAAAATAATTAAAATTTTGTAAAATGTAACTAAAATTTAGTAAATTTTAGTAAAATTTAGATTTTTTTTTGAAAAACCACAAAAATGTTTATTTTTTATGAAAAGTTACAAATCTAAAAATCATTAATTTTGGATCAAAATCGATGAATGACAAATTTCTGATCAAAAAATATGGAGATTTATGAATTTGGAACTCAAATTTCGTCATTTTCCTCGGGAAAAATCATGAAAGTCTAGGAAATTCGATCGTAAAAAGTTGAAAAAAAAACAAATTATGGCCAGAAATTTTCAAAATTTCAAAAATTTGCGTTCAAAAAATAGTCGAAAATCTTTAAAACATTCAATTTTTATGATCACTTGAAATTAAAATGAACAAAATTGATTAATTTTCTAACATTCTCAAAACAGAAATTTATCAATTTCTCTATGATTTTGGTGTAAAAATGGATAAATCGTCGAGTTTTACAGGAAAAATTGCAAAAATCAATCCATTTTTAAAATGAAAAATTCTCTCAAAAATAGAAAAAATCATATTTTTTGCAAAAAAATCGCTAGAAATTCCAATTTTTACGATATTTAATCAATTTTCGATTGAATTATCGATTTCTGACCGAAAATCAATTGATTTTATCCCTAAAATATTTCTAAAAATCACTAAAAAACGTCATTTTATGCACAAAATACTACTGAATTGCTGAAAATCTGATCGTTTTTCTGTTCAAAAATTAGCACTTAAAGCATCTATTTAAAAAAATACAGAATTAAAAAAAGGCTTTATTTTGGATCAAAATCGATAAATCACAAATTTTTGATCAAAAAAATATCATAATTTAAGAATTTTTTGCTAAAAGTTGAATCAAATTCTAACTTTTCTTGTTCCAAATAGTTCATTTTAGATCAAGAAGTTTAAAAAAAATTGATTTTTTTCATTTTTGACCGAATTATAGGCGTTTAAAGTTTTTAAAATTAGTTAAATTTTAGAAAAATGTAAACAAAATAAAATGAAAAATCCCAATTTTTGACATTAAGTAAAATTTTTTTCTGTACATCGATAGATTTTGTCGAGGTCTACTCGAAAATGTGACCCAAAAAGTAACATCTTCATTTTTGACAGAGTTATTAACAATTGAAATTTTTGAAAAATTGATTTAATTTCAGAAAAAAAGAACAAAAATCAACGAAAAATCATAATTTTTGATATAATCAAAAATTTTTTTTTGTACATCGATAGATTTTGGAGAGATCTATTCAAAAATGCAGTTCGGAAAGTATAATTTTCTTTTTTGACCGAGTTATAAGCAGTTGAAATTTAGAAAAAAAACAAAAAAATTGTTAATAAACAAACAAAATAAAAAAAAACAAGGGTAAAAAGTAAATTAAAAGCACTTTTTTCTCTATCATACACATTTTATTTTATACGAACTTATCAATTAAATTGTGTGGCGGCTTAAAATTGGACGAAAACAGCACGCAGGTACGATAACAAATTTCTTAGCTACAGTAAAAAACGCCAAATTTAAAAAATCGCGCGTAAATTTTTCCTCTTCAATAGTTAACGACCTTCGACTGAAAATTGAAATTTGTCAAAATTTAGATTTAATGAGCAAGTTACATGGAGAAAATTGGCTTACTGTAGGACGAAACTTCAATTTCGTCCGGCAATTGGTCAATGTCGACGTTAAAACGTTGCTGAACTTCGTTCAAAATTTTGGCGTCGTTTTCGTCCGAAACGAACGTCAACGCCAGGCCTTTGGTGCCGAAACGGCCGGCTCTGGCCACCTGAATTTAAAAAATTTTAAAAATTTAAATTTTTTTTTAAAATTCAAAAATTTTAAATTTTGAAATTTCATGAAAATTTGGCAATTTTATAACTACGGTTCGGAGAAATGGGATTTTTTTAATTTCAATTTTTTTCGAGAAACTTGGAAAATTTTTTTGTTTTTTCCTGCAAAAATGGTAATTTTAGGCACTCTGGAAATGAAAAAAAATTAAAATTATGCTGAAAATTTTGAAAAAATGAAAATTTGCGACAAAAATCGGAAAAAGTTAAAATTGAAATGAGATTTTTTGGAAAATGTGAATTTCCAACATTTCAGACGTTTTTCTTTCAGAATCTTGTGCAAAAAACGAAAAATTTCCGACAAAATTCCCAAAAATTTGAACAAAAAATCCAGCGAAGATGAAAATTTTCAGCTCAAAACTCTACATTTGTCTAAATTTTAATAAAAATTCATAAAAATTTTCGAGCAGAAAATTCAAAAATTTTGAAATTTTTTTCCGAAAAATCCAGCAAAAATGAAAATTTTCTCCTTAAAACTCGAACATTTTTCTAAAGTTTAATGAAATTTCATTAAAAAAATTTAAAAATTTTGGCTTTTTTTCGAAAAATATCATCTAAGGCACTTTAGAGACGATAAATGTTAAAATTTTCCCAAAAAACATGGGAAAATTCAAGACAAAAATTCTGAAATGCCAAGTATTTTCAGGAAAAAATGCAAATCTTCTCGATTTTAGACGTTTTTCCTTCAAAATTTTGGAGAACAACAAAAATTTTTCGATAAAATTCCAAAAATTTTTGCGAAAAAATCCATCAAAAATGAAATTTTTCAGCCCAAAATTTAATATTTTCTCGATTAATTAAAATATTTTGAAAAATTTCGGAGAAATGGGATTTTTTTCAAAATATGAATTTTTGGCATAAAAATCCAGAGGAAAAATGCAACTTTTTCGAGAAAGTTGGAAAATTTTTCGTTTTTTTCCTGCAAAAAACATTGATTTTAGGCACTTTAGAAAAGAAATAAAATAAAATTAATGCTGAAAAATTTGAAAAAATGAAAATTCTTGTCAAAAAACGAAAAAGGCAAAATTTTTCGGAATTTTAGTACCACAATTCGGAGAAATGGGAATGTAAATTTCCAAGATTTTAGACAATTTTCTTTTAGAATCTTGAGGAAAAAATGGAAATTTTCAGCTCAAAATTCTACAAAATATTAATAAAATTTCATGGACAAAAAATTCCAAATTTTAGCCTTTTTTCCAAAAATGATGAATTTAGGCACTTTATACACGAGAAATGTTAGAATTTTGCTAAAAAATCAGCAAAATGCAAATTTTCAGCTCAAAAATGGTAAATTTGAATAAAATTTCACAAAAATTTACAAACAAAAAATCCAAAAATTTTGCCGTTTTTTCCAAAAAAGAGACGAGAACTGTTAAAATTTCGCCCAAAAATCCAGCAAGAATAAAATTTTTTAGCTCAAAATTTTACACTTCCTTAATGAATTGGTATATTTCAATAAAATTTCGGACAAAAAACCGAGAAATAAATGGTTCTTTGAGAATTTTAGCAGCAGGATTCGGAGAAAATGGGATTTTAACAAAAAAATTCCAAAAGTCGAGTTTACTTGGGAAAAATGCAGAAATTTTAGATTTTGAACGTTTTTGGAGCAAAAATGAAAAATTCCGAAAAAATTTCAAAAATTCTGACGTTTTTTCTTAGAAAATTGATTAAATTCAATTAAAATTCTGGGCAAAAATTCAAAAATGCAAAATTTAGTTCTACGATATTCGGAGAAATGGGATTTCTCGACAAAAGCAAATTTTCATGACTGGCACTTTAAAATGGAAAAAATTAAAATTATGCTGAAAATTCAGAAAAAATGAAAATTCTCCACAAAAATCCAAAAATGCAAAAATTTTTGCAACTTTTAGTACTAAATTTCGGAGAAATGGGAGTTTTTGAAAAATGTGAATTTTTTGCTTCAAAATCTGGGGATAAAATGAAAATTTTTCGAGAAATTTAGAAAATTTTGTTTTTTCTGCAAAAAATGATGATTTTTGGCACTTTAAAATGGAAAAAATTAAAATTATGCTGAAAAATCACAAGAAAATCATAAAATTAAATGGAAATTCTCGACAAAAATGCAAAAAATTTCTGAATTTAAGTACTAACGATTCGGAGAAATGGAATTTTTTGGAAAATGTGAATTTCCACAAGATCTTAGTCATTTTTCCTTTAGAATCTTGGAGAAAAAATGAAAATTTCGCTGAAAATCCAGAAAAAATGAATATTTTCTGCACAAAACTACACATTTTTAAAATTTCAATAAAATTTCAAAAAAATTTCCAAACAAAAAATAGAAAAATTTTGCCTTTTTTTCTGAAAAATAATGCTTTCAGGCACTTCAAAGACGAGAAATGTTAAAATTTTGTCAAAGAATACGAAGAAAATTCAAGACAAAAATGCAAATTTTCTCGATTTTACACGTTTTTCCTTGAAAATCTTGCAGAAAAACAAAAATTTTTTTATAAAATTCTGCAAAATTCATCAACAAATCCACCAAGAATGAAATTTTTCAGCTCAAAATTAAAAATTTTAACTTAAAATTAAAAGAAATCAAAATTTTGTCAATGAATTTCAGAAAAATTTTGGACAAAAAACCGAGAAATGAATAAGTTTTTGAGAAATTTAGCCGCAGAATTCAGAAATATTGGATTTTAACAAAAAATTCCAAATAAGAATTTTTTTTGGGAAAATGCAAAAATTTTATGTTTCGAAGGTTTTTGAGGCAAAAATGATGATTTTAGACAAGTTAGATTATTTAAAAAAAATGCGAATTTCCAAGATTTTAGACATTCCCCCTTAAAAATCTAGGTGAAGACCCGGAAATTTCGCTGTTTTTTCAAAAAAACGGATAATTTCAGGCACTTTAGACGGAAAAGTGTAAAATTTTGCTCTAAAAAATCAAGATTTTTCATCATAAAAAGGTGAAAAAACTAGAAAAACTACAAAAAACAAGAAAATAAAAACAAAGAAAATGAAAAAGCTAGAAAAAGCTAAAAAACCAAAAAAATGAAGAAAAATCCCAAAAATGCACCATTTTTGTTGATTTAAACACAATTTCTTGAAAAATGTTGAAAATTTCCAAAAATAAAACCCACTCTATGCAAATAGGTATCGGAATCTTCGGGCATATCGTAATTGAAAACGATATTCACACGTTCGATGTCCATGCCCCGGCCGAAAAGGTTCGTGGCCACCAGGATACGTTTCTGGAAATCTTTGAACTGTTGATAACGAGATAACCTGTAGAAAAAAATTAAATTTTAGAATTTTAATTTCAAAAATTAAATTTTGAAATTTTAATTCAAAAAATTAAATTTTGAAATTTTAATTGAAAAATTAAATTTTGAAATTTTAATTGAAAAAATTAATTTTAATGAAAATAATTTGAAAAATTTAAATTTCCAAACCTCTCTTCTTGCGGCATATTACGATGAATGGCTATGCTGGGGAAATTTTGTTCGCACAAAAGTTGATTCAAAGCCATACAACGTTGAACGGTTTTGACGAAAATGACAACCTGGAAAAAATACAAAAAAGGTGAAAAACAACTGTAAAAAACCAAAAATGGTAAAAAATAGTCAAAAATGGTGAAAAACAGTCAAAAATGGAAAAATACCAAAAAATGGTAAGAAATACAAAAAAAAACGAAAAAATGAAAAATATAAAAAATTGTAAGAAACAGTCAGAAAACAAAAAATGGTTAAACACAGTCAAAAATAAAATAAATGGTAAAAAACCGTCAAGAATAAAAAAATGATAGAAAACAGTCAAAAATACTAAAAAAAAGTAAAATATCCAAAACCAAAAAAAATTTGCAAAAAAACAGACCAAAATAAAAAATGGTAAAAAGAGTCAATAAATGATAAAAAAACAGTCAAAAAAAATTTTAAAGAAAAGAAAAATGGTGAGAAATACAAAAAAATTGTAAAAAACTGTCAAAAATAAAAAAAATTATAAAAAACAGTCAAAAATGAAAAAATACCAAAAAGGTAACAAATACAAAAAGCCAAAAATAGTAAAAAATACTAAAGTACCAAAGAATGGTAAAAAACACAACATTACCAAAAAAAATGGTAATAAATACAAAAATACCAGAAAATTGAAAATACAAAAAAATTGTAAAAAACAGTCAAAAACGAAAAAACAGTAAAATTACAAAAAATTATCAAAAACTAAAAAACGATAAAAACCACAAAAAACATAAATAAATGGTAAACAACAGTCAAAAATTAGAAATTACCAAAAAATGGTAAAAAAACAGTCAAGAATAAAAAAATGATAGAAAACAGTCAAAAATAAACACATGGTAAGAAAACGCTAAAAAATAGAAAAATGGTAAAAATAGTCAAAAATACAAAAAATTATCAAAAATGCAAAAAAATGGTAAAAAACATGAAAAAACATAAAAATAACCTGATTAAATTCCAAAACGTCCAACAATTCGAACAATTTCTTGTTTTTTTCGTTCTCTTTTAATTTCACGTAATATTGTTGCAAACCGTGTAGGGTCAATTTGGCTTCGTCGTCCACGTAAACTTCCATCGGCTGGAAAATTGTCAAAAGTTAAATTTTTGATAAAAAAGCAAAAAAAGAGAAAAAATTGAAAAAAAGAAGAAAAGAAACAAAAAACGTGAAAAAGCAAAAAACAGCACAAAAAGAGAAAATCAAAAAATAGGAAAAGCAAAAAAAATAAAAAAATGAAAAAACAGGCAAACTACATAAGCAAAAAAATTGAAAAAAGAAAAAAAACGACTAATCAAGAAAATTTTTGGCTAGTTTTCAGAAGAGAAAAATTGATTTTTCAAAATGAAAATTTCATATTTGATAAAAATTTTAAAGGAAAAAAAGCCCTTTTTGACGAATTTCGCTTTTTTTTAATGAAAAAATTTGCATCAAAATTATGTAAATTTTCAAGCAAAGTGTACAGAAAATTCAAACATTAAATTTTTTCTAAAAATTTTCTCAAAAATATGAATAAATTTTAGAAAAAGGGTGAAATTTTGAATAAAATTTATTGTTTTTTGATCAATTTAAAAGCGAAAAGGTAAATTTTAGCATCAATATTCAGTTCGAATTTTTGTCGAAAAATTGTAAATCTTGAGAAAAGTTTTTCAAATTTCTTTTTTGATCAATTTTTAGCGACAAAATTTCGAAAAATTTACATGAAATTTTCCAAAAAGATGATTTCTGATCGAAAATACTCGAAAAAATCAACATTTTGGGACAAAATTTGTTTAAAAAATACTGAAATATTCCCAAAACGAATTTCGTTTTTTTTGAAAAAATTTGCATCAAAATCTTGCAAATTTCCCAGGGACAGGTATTCAAAGTTTGATCTACTAATATTTAATTTTTAAAAAAATTTAATTTTTTCTCTAAAAATTTTGTTTTAAAATGAGATTTTTTTAAAAAGGTGAAATCTATAATTAGATTTTTCGTTTTGTTGATCAATTTTAACGCTAAAAAAGTGAATTTTTCGGGAAGAAACTCAAATTTTGCGTTAATTTTCAGTTGGAAATGTTGTAAATATGTCGCGAAATTGCAAATCTTCAGAAAAAATTTCAATAAATTTGCATAAAATTTAGGAAAATTACCAGAAAGATGAATTTTAGATAGAATTTCTCCTCAAAATACTCCAAAAAACCAAAACTTTGGCGCAAAATTCCTTCATGAAAAAAAAGAAAATTTTGAGAAAAATCTTCAAAAATAAAAAAAAATTAATAATTTTTTAACAAAGGGTGCAATTTTAAAATAAATTTGTTCTTTTTTGACCAATTTAAAGACAAAAATGTAAATTTTTGATCAGAAAATTAAATTTTAGCATTAATATTCAGTTCGAAATATTGTAAATCTTCAGAAAAAATGTATTTTTTTGTTGAAAAATTTGACCCAAAGTTCTGCAAATTTCGACAAAAAATTTTTTCAAATTTTGTTTTGGTGAATTTTTAACGACAAAATTCCAAAAAATTTGCATAAAATTTTCCAAAAAAATGAATTTTTGTCCAAAAAATCCGAAATTTCGGCGCAAAATTCCTTGATGAAAAAATGAAAATTTTGAGAAAAATCTCAATAAAAAAAAAAATTTAGACTCAAATTTGCTTACATCCTGCATAAACTTTTTACAAACTGGTCGCAATTCTTTGCCCAACGTGGCCGAAAACATGGCCACTTGCTTTTCGTGGGGCGTCATCTTGAAAATTTCTTGAATTTCTTGAAAATTGGAAAAATCCTAAATTTTTCTACAAAAAATTGTTTAAAAAACCGAAAAAAGATGAAAATGGAAGGACTTTCAAGGCTGCAGACTTGCAAAAATGATTTTTCTAGCACCAAAATCGCCAGAAATTTCAATTTATTACCCTTTTAATTGAAAAAAAATCGATTTTTAGGCGAAAAAAATAGAGAAATTAACCCATTTTGGAAAAGAATTATTGAAAAAACATAAAATTCAAGATGAATAAAAATTCGATTCACGTCTTAAAGTCAGAAAGCACAAATTCTTGATGGCCGATTTTTAATCGATTAATGAAATTCAATCAATTTTTTTGTACAGAAATGTCCGAAAAATCCACATTTTTTTCACAAATCGAAAAATAAATAATTTTGCACCAAAATCCAAAAATCACTAATTTCTTACCGAAAAAAATCCATTTTGAGCTATAGATATAGAATCCAAATTCTGATTTTTCTAGTTTCAATTTGGACACTGCGCATTTTTCGGGAAAAAATTCGTGGTTTTTTGGAAATTTGGGGATCAAATTTTGAATTTTTACAAAACTTCTTCGAGTAAATTTGTCAGAAAAAGGTCAAAAATTGAAATTTTCAAATTTTAAAAATCATTAATTTGCATAAAAAACCAATAAATCAACAATTTCTGCTGACATACATATCAAAATTTATCGATTTTGAGCTAAAATTCACCATTTCGGCAGTGAAAAATCATAATAATCTACGAAATTTCATCACAAAAACATTCCAAAGAAACAAATTATGCTAATAAAATCGCCAGAAATTTTCAAAATTTGCGTCCAAAAATCGTTAAATTTCAATTTTTGTAATCACTTGAAATTAAAAATGACGAAAATTAATTAATTTTCTAGATTTCTCAGAACAAAAATTGATCGATTTTTCAATGGTTTTAATGTAAAAGCCGATAAATCGTCAAGTTTCGGAGGAAAATCGCGAAAATCAATCCATTTTTTAGTCACTTATTTTCTCAAAAAAATTAAAAAACCATATTTTCGGCAAAAAATCGATAGAAATTCCAATTTCAACGATATTAAATCTGTTTTGCAAGGAAAATTGATACAAATTTTCGATGGAATTATCGATTTCTAAGTAAAAAATCATACAAATCAAATAAAAATCACCAGAAACGTCATTCCATTAGATAAATTGTTGATTTAAAAATCGATTACTAAAATTTGATCGACTTTCCTTTACAAAAATGTCTAAAAAATCAGAATTTTCAGGATTTCAAAAACGCCTCATTTTGAATCAAAAAACCAATAAATCACTAATTTTTGATGAAAAAAATCAAAAATTTTGGGATTTTGAGCTGGAAGTAGAATCAAATTCTAATTTTTTCCGTTCAATATAGTTCATTCTAAATCAAGAAGTTTAAAAATGATTACAATCTACAAAAATTAACTTTTAATCAAAAAATTTTAATTCTTAAAAAATTCTAATTTTTTCCGTTTTGAATAGTTTATTTTAGATCAGCAAGTTTAAAAAATGTATAAAATCTGCAAAAATTAACTTTTTACCTAAGAAAATGGTCAGAAATTGAAAAATTTTGGTGCAAAAAATTCAGATTATCATAAAAATATTCAGCTAGTTCCAATCTAAAATCAACTTTTAAATGAAAAAAGTCAATTTCCATTCAAAATATTTAAAAAAAAACCACGTTTTCCGATAAAAATTAATCAAATTTTAAATTTTTGTTGGAAAAATTCGGTTTTAGAAGTTTAATAAAGTTTCCCAAGTTTTTCTAAAAAGTAACTAAAATTTTGTAAATTTTTGTAAAAAACAACGCTGGTTTAGTAAATTTTTATTGTTGAAAAATCACGAAAATTGTCAATTTATTGGTGAAAAATTACAAAAATTTTGAAAATTTTTCGATAAAGATACAAAAGTTTTGGAAGTTTATGTAAAAAGTAACTAAAATTTTGGTAATTTTTGTGAAAAGTTGGAAAAATTTCTTGAATTTTTGTGAAAATTTAAAAAAGTTTTGCAAGTTTGCCTGAAAAGTAACTAAAATTTTGTAAATTTTCGTAAAATTTAGAAATTTTTTTTCGAAAAATCATAAAAAAGTTTATTTTTTGTGGAAAGTTACTAAAATTTTTGAAATTTTCCTGTAAAGTCACAAGAGTTTTGTAAGTTTTTCTCAAAAGTAACTAAAATTTTGTAAGTTTTTCTAAAACGTAACTAAAATTAACAATTTTTGTCATTTTCAGTTACATTTTACAAAAAAAAAATTGACAATTTTTCTGATTTTTCAAAAAAAATCCACTAAATTTGTGCTGTTCTTTATAAAACTTTACAAAAATTCCCTGAATTTTTCTCTAAAGTTACGAAACTTTTGCAAGTTTTTGTAAAAACTAACCAAAATTTTCTAAATCTTTGCGAAAAGTTTGTGGAAATGTACAAAAAATTTGTAACTTTTTTTTGTAAAAGGTCACAAAATTCTAAATTTTGAATTTTTCTCTGGAAAAAATCTCGCCCGAAAATGTTCAGATTGAAATTCGGAAAATGAGAATTTTGATTCAAGTTCAAAAATTCTCAAAATTGGTATTTTTGATTAGAAATTGAGGATTTTTGGGCGTTTTTCTTCAAAAATTTCGTGTTTTTCTTAAATTAAGGGATAAAATTTTGAATTTTTTCCAAATTTCTTTATGTAAATTTGTGAGAAAAGGCTCAACAATTGAAATTTTCGAAAATTTTACAAATCTAAAAATCATTAATTTTGGATCAAAATCGATAAATCACAAATTTCTGATCAAAAAATATGGAGATTTATGAATCTTGAGCTCAAATTTCGTCATTTTCCCTGGGAAAAATCATGAAAATCTTGGCAATTCGATCATAAAAAGTTGAAAAAAAAACAAATTATGGCCAGAAATTTTCAAAATTTCAAAAATTTGCGTTCAAAAATTAGTCGAAAATCGTTAAAATTTTCAATTTTTATGATCACTTGAAATTAAAAATGAACAAAATTGATTAATTTTCTAGCATTCTGAAAACGAAAATTTATCAATTTCTCTATGATTTTGGTGTAAAAATGGATAAATCGTCGAGTTTTGGAGGAAAAATTGCGAAAATCAATCCATTTTTAAAATGAAAAATTCTCTCAAAAATAGAAAAAATCATATTTTTTGCAAAAAAATCGCTAGAAATTCCAATTTTTGCTATATTAAATCAATTTTCGATTGAATTATCGATTTCTAACCGAAAATCAATTGATTTTATGCTTAAAATATTTCTAAAAATCACTAAAAAACGTCATTTTGTGCACAAAATTTTACTGAATTGCGAAAATATGATCGTTTTTCTGTTCAAAAATTAGCACTTTAAGCATCAATTTAAAAAGAAAAACAATCAAATACGCTTCATTTTGAATCAAAATCGATAAATCACTAAATTTTGATCGAAAAAATATCAAAATTTAGGAATTTTGAGCTAAAAAATGAATCAAATTCTAATTTTTCTTGTTCCAAATAGTTCATTTTAGATCAAGAAATTTAAAAAAAAATTGATTTTTTAAAATATGCATTAAATTTTGGAAAAACATAGCTAATTTTTTGATCTCATCCAAAAATTTTCACTATGCATGAATAGATTTCGTCGAGATCTACTCAGAAAAATGGTCCAAAATTTAAAATCTTGATTTTTGACCGAGTTATAAACGAAAGAAGTTTTTTTCTACAAAAATTGATCAAATTTAAGAAAAAGATAAACAAAGAACAACGAAAAATTCTAGTTTTTGACTTGAGCCAGAATTTTTTTCTGTACATCGATATATTTCATCGAGATCTACTCGAAAATGCAAATCAGAAAGTATAATTTTCATTTTTGACCGAGTTATAGGCGTTTAAAGTTTTTAAAATTAATTAAATTTTAGAAAAATGTAAACAAAATAAAATGAAAAATCCCAATTTTTGACATTGAGAAGAAATTTTTTCTGTACATCGATAGATTTTGTCGAGATCTACTCGAAAATATGACCCAAAAAGCAACATCTTCATTTTTGACAGAGTTATTAACAATTGAAATTTTTGAAAAATTGATTAAATTTCACAAAAAAAAAAAAAAAATTCAATGAAAAATCCTAATTTTCGATATAATCAAAAAATTTTTTGTGTACATCGATAGATTTTGGAGAGATCTATTCAAAAATTTAACTCGGAAAGTATAATTTTCATTTTTGACCGAGTTATAGGCGTTTAAAGTTTTTTAAAATTAGTTAAATTTTAGAAAAATGTAAACAAAATGAAATAAAAAACACTAATTTTTGTCATTAAGTGAAAATTTTCCTGTACATCGATAGATTTTGTCGAGATCTACTCGAAAATATGACCCAAAAAGCTACATTCTGATTTTTGGTTGAGTTATTAGCCGTTAAAGTTTTTCAAAAATTGATGAAATTTCAGAAAAAACAAACAAAATGAAAAATCCTAATTTTTGATATAATCAAAAAATTTTTTCTGTACATCGATAGATTTTGGAGAGATCTATTCAAAAATGCAACTCGGAAAGTATAATTTTCATTTTTGACCGAGTTATAAGCAGTTGAAATTTAGAAAAAAACAAAAAAATTGTAAATAAACAAACAAACTAAAAAAAAACAAATGTAAAAAGTAAATTAAAAGCACTTTTTTCTCTATCATACACATTTTATTTTATACGAACTTATCAATTAAATTGTGTGGCGGCTTAAAATTGGACGAAAACAGCACGCAGGTACGATAACAAATTTCTTAGCTACAGTAAAAAACGCCAAATTTAAAAAATCGCGTGTAAATTTTTCCTCTTCAATGGTTAACGACCTTCGACTGAAAATTGTCAAAATTTCCATTTAATGAGCAAGTTAGATGGAAAAAATTGGCTTACTGTAGGACGAAACTTCAATTTCGTCCGGCAATTGGTCAATGTCGACGTTAAAACGTTGCTGAACTTCGTTCAAAATTTTGGCGTCGTTTTCGTCCGAAACGAACGTCAACGCCAGGCCTTTGGTGCCGAAACGGCCGGCTCTGGCCACCTGAATTTTAAAAATTTCAAAAAATTTTTTAAATTCGAAAATTTTAAATTTTAAAATTTCATGAAAATTTCGCAATTTTATAACTACGGTTCGGAGAAATGGGATTTTTTTTAAATTTCAATTTTTTTTAGAGAAACTTGGAAAATTTTTTTATTTTTTCCTGCAAAAATGGTAATTTTAGGCACTCTGGAAATGAAGAAAATTAAAATTATGTTGAAAATCAGAAAAAATGAAAATTTGCGACAAAAATCGGAAAAAGCCAAAATTGAAATGGAATTTTTTGAAAAATGTGAATTTCCAACATTTCAGACGTTTTTCTTTCAGAATCTTGTGCAAAAAACGAAAAATTTCCGACAAAATTCCAAAGAAATTGAACAAAAAATCCAGCGAAGATGAAAATTTTCAGCTCAAAACTCTACATTTGTCTAAATTTTAATAAAAATTCATAAAAATTTTCGAGCAGAAAATTCAAAAATTTCAAAATTTTTTTCCGAAAAATCCAACAAAAATGAAAATTTTCTCGTCAAAACTCGTACATTTTTCTAAAGTTTAATGAAATTTTATTAAAAAAATTATAAAAATTTTGGCGTTTTTTTCGAAAAAATATCATCTAAGGCACTTTAGAGACGATAAATGTTAAAATTTTTCCAAAAACCTGGGAAAATTCAAGACAAAAATTCTGAAATGCCTAGTATTTTTAGGAAAAAATGCAAATTTTCTCGATTTTAGACGTTTTTCCTTTTCTTAATAATATTTTTCGGATTTTTGGTCCTACGATTCGGAGAAATGGGATTTTTCCAACAAAATTTTTTATTTTTGAGCCCTGTTTCCAAAAACAAATTTAAAAAATGCAAATTTCCAAGATTTCAGACATTTTTCCTTTAAAAACTTTTGAAAAATCATTTTTTTCCAAATAAAATTCGAAAAATTTGACTATTTCATAAAAAAAAAACTCCAGAGATTTTTTGAAAAATAAGAATTTCCAACATTTCAGAAGTTTTTCTTTCAAAATCTTGTGCAAAAAACCAAAATTTTCCGACAAAATTCCAAAAAATTTGAACAAAAAATTCAGCAAAGATGAAAATTTTCAGCAAAATTCTAAATTTTAATAAAATTTCGTAAAAATTTTCAAACAAAAAATTTGGCGTTTTATCCGAAAAATGATGGTTCTAGCCACTTTAGAGACGAGAAACGTTAAAATTCTACCAAAACAGCTTTGGAAAATTCGAGACAAAAATCCGAAAATGCAAAATTACTCGGAATTTTACCACTAACAAAATTTTCAATATTCAAGCTTTTTAGAAAAAATTCGAATTTTCTCGATTTTTGACGTTTTTCCTTCAAAATTTTGGAGAACAACAAAAATTTTTCGATAAAATTCCAAAAATTTTCGCCAAAAAATCCATCGAAAATGAAATTTTTCAGCCCAAAATTTAATATTTTCTCGATTAATTAAAATATTTTAAAAAATTTCGGAGAAATGGGATTTTTTTTAAAATATGAATTTTTGGCTTAAAAATCTAGAGGAAAAATGCAACTTTTTCGAAAAAGTTGAAAAATTTTTCGTTTTTTTCCTGCAAAAAATGGTGATTAAATTTGAAAAAAATGAAAATTCTTGTCAAAAAACGAAAAAAGCAAAATTTTTCGGAATTTTAGTGCTACAATTCGGAGAAATGGGAATGTAAATTTCCAAGATTTTTGACAATTTTCCTTTAGAATCATGAGGAAAAAATGGAAATTTTCAGCTCAAAAGTCTTGAAAATTTTAATAAAATTTCATGGACAAAAAATTCCAAATTTCAGCCTTTTTTCCAAAAATGATGAATTTAGGCGCTTTATACACGAGAAATGTTAAAATTTTGCTAAAAAATCAGCAAAATGCAAATTTTCAGCTCAAAAATCGCAAATTTGAATAAAATTTCAGAAAAATTTACAAACAAAAAATCCAAAAATTTTGCCTTTTTTTCCAAAAAATAGGACATTTTAGAGACGAGAACTGTTAAAATTTCGCCCAAAAATCCAGCAAAAATAAAATTTTTTAGCTCAAAATTTTACACTTCCTTAATGAATTGGATTATTTCAATAAAATTTCGGACAAAAAACCGAGAAATAAATGGTTCTTTGAGAATTTTAGCCGCAGGATTCGGAGAAATGGGATTTTAACAAAAAAATTCCAAATGTCGAGTTTTCTTGGGAAAAATGCAAAAATTTTAGATTTTGAACGTTTTTCGAGCAAAAATGAAAAATTTTGATGAAATTTCAAAAATTCTGGCGTTTTTTCTTAGAAAATTGATTAAATTCAATTAAAATTCTGGGCAAAAATTCAAAAATGCAAAATTTAGTTTTACTATATTCGGAGAAATGGGATTTCTGGACAAAAAACAAATTTTCATGACTGGCACTTTAATTTGGCACTTTAAAATGGAAAAAATCAAAATTATGCTTAAAATTCAGAAAAAATGATAATTCTCCACAAAAATCCAAAAATACAAAAATTTTTGCAAGTTTTAGTACTACAATTGGGAAAAATGGAAATTTTTGAAAAATGTGAATTTCCACAAGATCTTGGTCATTCGTCCTTTAGAATCTTGGAGAAAAAATGAAAATTTTCTGCTCAAAACTACACATTTTTAAAATTTCAATAAAATTTCTTAAAAATTTCCAAACAAAAAATAGAAAAATTTTGCCTTTTTTTCTGAAAAATAATGCTTTTAGGCACTTCAAGAACGGGAAATGTTAAAATTTTGTCAAAAAATATGAGGAAAATTCAAGACTAAAATGCAAATTTTCTCGATTTTACACGTTTTTCCTTGAAAATCTTGCAGAAAAACAAAAATTTTCTGATAAAATTCCGGAAAATTCATCAACAAATCCACCAAGAATGAAATTTTTCAGCTCAAAATTAAAAATTTTAACTTAAAATTAAAAGAAATCAAAATTTTTGTCAATGAATTTCAGAAAAATTTTGGACAAAAAACCGAGAAATGAATAAGTTTTTGAGAAATTTAGCCGCAGAATTCAGAAATATTGGATTTTAACAAAAAAATTCCAAATGTGAAGTTTTTTTGGAAAAATGCAAAAATTTTATGTTTCGAAGGTTTTTGAGGCAAAAATCAAAAATTATCGATAAAATTCCAAAATTTTTGGCGTTTTTCTGCTAAAATGATGATTTTAGCCATTTAAGAAATGATAAAAATTGAAATTTTGCTGAAAAATTACAAAAAAATTATTAAATTCAATGAAATATCTGGATAAAAATCCAAAAATGCAAAATTTAGTTTTACGATATTCGGAGAAATGGGATTTCTGGACAAAAAACAAATTTTCACGACTTTGGATATTTTTCTTCTAGAATCTTGGGAAAAAACCAACATTTTGCCAAAAAAGTTACAAAATTTCGGTTTTTTTCCATAAATTTGCCAAAAAATGGAAATTTTTAGCTCAAAATGCATTATTTTCTTATTCCATTGAAACATTTCAATAAAATTTTATAAAACGTTCGGACACTTCAATGCTATGATTCGGAGAAATGGGATTTTTCCAACAAAAATTCCAGTTATTGAACTTTTTCTCAATAATTGCAACTTTTTTCTTCTTTTTTTCCTTTTCCTTTCCTTCTAGAATTTTTCGATAAAATTCCAAAAATTTTGACTTTTTCTCCAAAAAATAATTTTTCAGACATTTAAAGTAAAATTTCATGAAAAGTTTTGGAAAAAATCCAAATTTTTCTGGAATTTTCAGAACTAGAAACTAAAAAAAGAAAAAACAAAATTAGAATTGTCGAAAATTTAGACAAATTTTTTTTGTTGCAAAAAATGCAAATTTTCATGATTTTACAATTTTCGCCTTCGAAAATTTTTAGCAAAAAGCTAAATTTTTCGATAAGATTCTAGAAATTTTGCCAAAAAGTCAACAAAAATGAAAATTTTCAGCTTAAACTCTACATTTTTTCTCAAATTAAATAAAAGTTCATAAAAACTTTTGGCAAAAATGCTAGATTTTTCGCAATTTTAGTGCTACGATTCGGAAAAATAGGATTTTTTGGAAAAAAATGCAAATTTCGCAGATTTTACACATTTTTCATTTGAAACCTGGGAGAAAAATCAAAAATTTTCGATAAAGTTCATAAATTTTGCCAAAAATACCCCAAAAATAAAAAATTTTCAAAATTTCGAAATTGAAAAAAAATTTGAAATTAAAAAATTTCTTAATTCAAAAATGAACAATTTAAAAATATCTAATATTGCATGAAAATTTTGGGCAAAAATCAAAAAATGAAAATTTTTTTGGGGAATTTTAGTCCTACAATTCGGAGAAATGGGATTTTAATTAGCAAATTAGCAAATATCGAGTTTTTTCGGGAAAAATGCAAAAATTTTAGATTTTAGACGTTTTTGCGGGAAAAACCGAAAATTTTTCCATAAAATTCCAAAAACTTTTGGCAAAATATCCACCAAAAATGAAATTTTTCATCTCAAAATTTAATATTTTCTTAATCAATTGGGATATTTCAATAAAATTACAAGAAAAATTATGAGCAAAAAATCCAAAAAATCCAAGATTTTTCGGAATTTGAGTCGCAGAAATGGGATTTTAATCAAAATTTCAAATATACCCAAAAATGGAAATTTTTTATTTTTTAGACGTTTTTAGGGCAAAAACCCAAAAATTTTCCATGAAATTTGACAAATTTTGACGTTTTCTTTTCGAAAAATGAAACATTTTAGACAAGTTAGATTTAAAAAAAAAATGCAAATTTCCAAGATTTTAGACATTTTTCCTTAAAAATCTAGGTGAAAACCCGAAAATTTCGCTGTTTTTTCCAATAAAAACGGATAATTTCAGGCACTTTAGACGGAAAAGAGTAAAATTTTGCTCTAAAAATCAAGATTTTTCATCATAAAAAGGTGAAAAAACTAGAAAAACTACAAAAAACAAGAAAATAAAAACAAAGAAAATGAAAAAGCTAGAAAAAGCTAAAAAACCAAAAAAATGAAGAAAAATCCCAAAAATGCACCATTTTTGTTGATTTAAACACAATTTCTTGAAAAATGTTGAAAATTTCCAAAAATAAAACCCACTCTATGCAAATAGGTATCGGAATCTTCGGGCATATCGTAATTGAAAACGATATTCACACGTTCGATGTCCATGCCCCGGCCGAAAAGGTTCGTGGCCACCAGGATACGTTTCTGGAAATCTTTGAACTGTTGATAACGAGATAACCTGAAGAAAAAAATTAAATTTTGAAATTTTAATTAAAAAATTAAATTTTGAAATTTTAATTAAAAAATTAAATTTTGAAATTTTAATTCAAAAAATTAAATTTTGAAATTTTAATTAAAAATAATTAAATTTTCAAATTTTAATTGAAAAAATTAATTTTAATGAAAATAATTTGAAAAATTTAAATTTCCAAACCTCTCTTCTTGCGGCATATTACGATGAATGGCTATGCTGGGGAAATTTTGTTCGCACAAAAGTTGATTCAAAGCCATACAACGTTGAACGGTTTTTACGAAAATGACAACCTGGAAAAAAAAACAAAAAAGGTGAAAAACAACAGTAAAAAACCAAAAATGGTAAAAAACAGTCAAAAATACTAAAAAATAGTAAAATATCCAAAATACAAAAAAAATTTGTAAAAAAACAGACCAAAATAAAAAATGGTAAGAAGAGTCAATAAATGATAAAAAAACAGTCAAAAAAAATTGTAAAAAAAGAAAAATGGTGAGAAATTCAAAAAAAATGTAAAAAACTGTCAAAAATAAAAAAAATTATAAAAAACAGTCAAAAAACAAAAAATGGTAAAAAAACAGTCAAGAATAAAAAAATGATAGAAAACAGTCAAAAATAAACACATGGTAAGAAAACGCTAAAAAATAGAAAAATGGTAAAAAATAGTCGAAAATGATAAGAACACAGTCGAAAAATGGTAAAAAATGTAAAAATAACAAAAAATGGTAAAAAATTCGAAAATGCTAAAAATAATAATACCAAAATTTAAAAAATGGTTAAAAAATATAAAAAACCAAAAATGGTAAAAAATACAAAACTGATAAAAAATACGAAAATACCGAAAAATGGTAAAGATACAAAGATGCAAAAAATAGTAAGAAACACCAAAAAACATAAAAATAACCTGATTAAATTCCAAAACGTCCAACAATTCGAACAATTTCTTGTTTTTTTCGTTCTCTTTTAATTTCACGTAATATTGTTGCATACCGTGTAGGGTCAATTTGGCTTCGTCGTCCACGTAAACTTCCATGGGCTGGAAAATTGTCAAAAGTTAAATTTTTCGTAAAAAAAGCAAAAAAAGAGACAAAAATTAAAAAAGAAACAAAAAATTTAAGAAAATAAAACAAAAAAAGAAAAAAGATAAAAAAAAGAAACAAAAATTTGAAAAAGCAAAAAAAAATAAAAAAATGAAAAAACAAGCAAACTACATAAGCAAAAAAATTTAAAAAAGAAAAAAATCGACTAATCAAGAAAATTTTTGGCTAATTTTCAGAAGAGAAAAATTGATTTTTCAAAATGAAAATTTCATATTTGATAAAAATTTTAAATGAAAAAAAGCCAATTTTAGACGAATTTCGCTTTTTTTTATGAAAAAATTTGCATCAAAATTATGTAAATTTCCAAGCAAACTGTACAGAAAATTCAAACATTAAATTTTTTCAAAAAATTTTCTCAAAAATATGAATAAATTTTAGAAAAAGGGTGAAATTTTGAATAAAATTTATTGTTTTTTGATCAATTTAAAAGCAAAAAATTAAATTTTAGCATCAATATTCGGTTCGAAACTTTGTCGAAAAATTGTAAATCTTGAGAAAAGTTTTTCAAATTTCTTTTTTGATCAATTTTTAACGATAAAATTTCAATAAATTCGCATAAAATTTAGGAAAATTATCAGAAAGATGAATTTTAGATAGAATTTCTCCTCAAAATACTCCAAAAAACCAAAATTTTGGCACAAAATTCCTTCATGAAAAAAAGAAAATTTTGAGAAAAATCTTCAAAAATAAAAAAAATTAATAATTTTTTAAGAAAGGGTGCAATTTTAAAATAAATTTGTTCTTTTTTGACCAATTTAAAGGCAAAAAATGTAAATTTTTGAGCAAAAAATTAAATTTTAACATTAATATTCAGTTCGAAATATTGTAAATCTTCAGAAAAAATTTGAAAATTCGACCCAAAGTTCTGCAAATTTCGAAAAAATTTTTTTTCAAATTTCGTTTTTGGTGAATTTTTATCGACAAAATTCCAAAAAATTTGCATAAAATTTTCCAAAAAGATGAATTTTTGTCCAAAAAAACCCAACATTTCGGCACAAAATTCGTTTGCGAAAAAATCAAAATTTTGTGAAGTTAAAGAATTTGACAAAATAAAAAATCATCGATTTTTGCACCAAAATCGATAAATCACGAATTTCTCGGGAAAAATATCGAATTTTGAGCTAGAACAAGGATCAAAATTCTGATTTTTGTAGTATTAATGTCGACACTTGAGGATTTTTGGGCGCTTTTCTCAATAATTTCGTGTTTTCCATGAAATTCAGGAATAAAATTTTAAATTTTAGGAAAATTTCTGTGTGAATTCGTGTAAAAAGACTCAAAAATCAAAGTTTTGAAAAATCGATAAAAACTTTTCAATTTACAAATTTTGAATTAGAATCAATAATTTCCGATCAAAAAATATGGAGATTTATCGATTTTGAGCTCAAACTTTAATCAAAATTCTCTTGTTTCTCGAAATTTGTGAACTTTTGGACGATTTTTTCCGGATTACCTTGAAAAATTTTGTTCTTTCTTAAATTTAAAAGTTAAAATTTTGAATTTTAGCGATGGTTCGGAATTAAAAATGACGAAAATTGATCAATTTTCAAGCTTTTTCAAAACGAAAATGTCCAAAATTTCAATTTTTTCATTATTTTTGTAGAAAAATCGATGAATCGTCAATTTTTGGACGATAAAAAATTGCGAAAATCAATCCATTTTTGAATAAAATTCTCTCAAAAAATTATATTTTCTGCAAAAAATCGCTAAAAATTGAAATTTTTACGATATTAAATCTATTTTCGATGGAGAATCGAGGCGAAATTTTTTATTTGCAAAAATGTCTAAAAAATCAGAATTTTGAGAATTTACAGGATTTTCCACATTCCAAAACGCTTCATTTTGAATCAAAATCAAAAAATCACAAATTTTTCATACAAAATATCAAAAGTTTAGAATTTTGAGCTAAAAATTCTAATTTTTTCCGTTTTGAATAGTTTATTTTAGATCAGCAAGTTTAAAAAATGTATAAAATCTGCAAAAATTAACTTTTTACCTAAGAAAATGGTCAGAAATTGAAAAATTTTAGTGCAAAAAATTCAGATTATCATAAAAATATTCAGCTAGTTGCAATCTAAAATCGACTTTTAAATGAAAAAAGTCAATTTCCATTCAAAATATTTTGAAAAATCCGTCAAAAAACCAAGCTTTTTCGGATAAAAATCAATCAAATTTTAAATTTTTGTTGGAAAAATTCGGTTTTAGAAGTTTAATAAAGTTTCCCAAGTTTTTCTAAAAAGTAACTAAAATTTTGTAAATTTTCGTAAAATTAAAAATTATTTTTTTGAAAAATCATAAAAATGTTTATTTTTTGTGAAAAGTCACAAAAATTTTGAACATTTTTCTGTAAAGTTTAATAAAGTTTCTCAAAAAGTAACTAAAATTGTGTATATTTTTGTGAAAAGTTGGAAAAATTTCTTGAATTTTTGTGAAAATTTAAAATAGTTTTGCAAGTTTTCCTGAAAAATAATTAAAATTTTGTAAAGTGTAACTAAAATTTAGTAAATTTTAGTAAAATTTAGATTTTTTTTGAAAAACCACAAAAATGTTTATTTTTTGTGAAAAGTTACAAATCTAAAAATCATTAATTTTGGATCAAAATCGATAAATCACAAATTTCTGATCAAAAAATATGGAGATTTATGAATTTTGAGCTCAAATTTCGTCACTTTCCCTGCGAAAAATCATGAAAATCTAGGAAATTCGATCATAAAAAGTTGAAAAAAAAACAAATTATGGCCAGAAATTTTCAAAATTTCAAAAATTTGCGTCCAAAAATTAGTCGAACATTGCTAAAATTTTCAATTTTTATGATCACTTTGAATTTAAAACAACAAAAATTGATTAATTTTCTAGCATTCTCAAAACGAAAATTTATCAATTTCTCTATGATTTTGGTGTAAAAATGGATAAATCGTCGAGTTTTGGAGGAAAAATTGCGAAAATCAATCCATTTTTAAAATGAAAAATTCTCTCAAAAATAGAAAAATCATATTTTTTCGCAAAAAATCGCTAGAAATTCCAATTTTTGCGATATTAAATACATTTTCGATTGAATTATCGATTTCTAACCGAAAATCAATTGATTTTATCCTTAAAATATTTCTAAAAATGACTAAAAAACGTCATTTTATGCACAAAATTTTACTGAATTGCGAAAATATGATCGTTTTTCTGTTCAAAAATTAGCACTTTAAGCATCAATTTTAAAAAATACACAATCAAAAACGCTTCATTTTGAATCAAAATCGATAAATCACAAATTTTTGATCGAAAAAATATCAAAATTTAGGAATTTTGAGCTAAAAGTTGAATCAAATTCTAATTTTTCTTGTTCCAAATAGTTCATTTTAGATCAAGAAATTAAAAAAAATATGGATTAAATTTTGGAAAAACGCAAACAAAATACTTAATTTTTTGATCTGATCCAAAAATTTTCACTATGCATGAATAGATTTCGTCGAGATCTACTCAGAAATATGATCCAAAATTTAGAATCTTGATTTTTGACCGAGTTATAAACGATAAAAGTTTTTTTTCTGCAAAAATTGATCAAATTTTAGAAAAAGATAAACAAAGAACAACGAAAAATCTGAATTTTTTACTTGAGCCAGAAATTTTTTCTGTACATCGATAGATTTCATTGAGATCTACTAGAAAATGCAAATCAGAAAGTATAATTTTCATTTTTGACCGAATTATAGGCGTTTAAAGTTTTTTAAAATTAGTTGAATTTTAGAAAAATGTAAACAAAATAAAATGAAAAATCCCAATTTTTGACATTTAGTAAAAATTTTTTCTGTACATCGATAGATTTTGTCGAGATCTACTCGAAAATATGACCCAAAAAGCAACATCTTCATTTTTGACAGAGTTATTAACAATTGAAATTTTTGAAAAATTGATTAAATTTCAGAAAAAACGAACAAAATTCAATGAAAAATCCTAATTTTTGATATAATCAAAAAATTTTTTCTGTACATCGATAGATTTTGAAGAGATCTATTCAAAAATGCAAATCAGAAAGTATAATTTTCATTTTTGACCGAGTTATAAGCAGTTGAAATTTAGAAAAAAACAAAAAAATTGTAAATAAACAAACAAAATCAAAAAAAACAAATGTAAAAAGTAAATTAAAAGCACTTTTTTCTCTATCATACACATTTTATTTTATACGAACTTATCAATTAAATTGTGTGGCGGCTTAAAATTGGACGAAAACAGCACGCAGGTACGATAACAAATTTCTTAGCTACAGTAAAAAACGCCAAATTTTAAAAATCGCGTGTAAATTTTTCCTCTTCAATGGTTAACGACCTTCGACTGAAAATTGTCAAAATTTCGATTTAATGAGCAAGTTACACGGAAAAAATTGGCTTACTGTAGGACGAAACTTCAATTTCGTCCGGCAATTGGTCAATGTCGACGTTAAAACGTTGCTGAACTTCGTTCAAAATTTTGGCGTCGTTTTCGTCCGAAACGAACGTCAACGCCAGGCCTTTGGTGCCGAAACGGCCGGCTCTGGCCACCTGAATTTTAAAAATTTTAAAAATTTAAATTTTTTTTAAATTCGAAAATTTTAAATTTTCATGAAAATTTGGCATTTTATAACTACGGTTCGGAGAAATGAGATTTTTTTGAAAAATCCGAATTTTTTCCTCCAAAATCAAGGTTTTTCGAGAAATTTGGATAATTTTGTTTTTTTCTGCGAAAAAATGATGATTTTTGGCACTTTAAAATGGAAAAAATTAAAATTATGCTGAAAATTCAGAAAAAATGAAAATTCTCCACAAAAATCCAAAAATTTTTGCAAGTTTTAGTACTACAATTCGGAGAAATAGGAGTTTTTGAAAAATGTGAATTTTTTGCTTCAAAATCTGGGGATAAAATGAAAATTTTTCGACAAATTTAGAAAATTTTGTTTTTTCTGCGAAAAATGATGATTTTTGGCATTTTAAAATGGAAAAAACTAAAATTATGCTGAAAAATCACAAGAAAATCATAAAATTAAATGAAAATTCTCGACAAAAATGCAAAAAATTTCTGAATTTAAGTACTAACGATTCGGAGAAATGGAATTTTTTGGAAAATGTGAATTTCCACAAGATCTTGGCCATTTTTCCTTTAGAATCTTGGGGAAAAAATGAAAATTTCGCTAAAAATCCAACAAAAAATAAAAATTTTCACCTCAAAATGCAATATTTTCTTATTCCATTGAAACATTTCATCACACTTTTGCACAAAATATGCAACATTTTTGGGAATTTTAGTTTTTTACGATTCGAAGAAATGGGATTTTTCGCTAGAAAATTACAATTATTGACTCATTTCTCGAAAATTCAGACAAATTTTTGTTGTTGAAAAAATGCAAATTTTCAAGATTTTACAATTTTTGCCTTGAAAAATCTTTTTTTTTTTTTTTTTTTTGAAATTTTTCAGCTTAAAACTTTACATTTTTTCTAAAAGTAAATAAAATTCCATAAAATATTTGGGCAAAAATACAAAAATGCAAGATTTTTCGGCATTTTAGTGCTACGATTCGGAAAAATGGGATTATTTGCAAAAAATGCAAATTTCGCAGATTTTAAATATTTTTCATTTTAAATGTGGGAGAAAAATCAAAAATTTTCGATAAAGTTCATAAATTTTGCCAAAAAATACCCCAAAAATAAAAAATTTTCAAAATTTCAAAATTGAAAAAAAATTGAAATTAAAAAATTTCCGAATTCAAAAATGAACAATTTAAAAATATCTAATATTGCATGAAAATTTTGGACAAAAAATCAAAAAATGAAAATTTTTTTGGGGAATTTTAGTCCTACAATTCGGAGAAATGGGATTTTAACAAAATTAGCAAATATCGAGTTTTTTCGGGAAAAATGCAAAAATTTTAGATTTTAGACGTTTTTGCGGGAAAACCGAAAATTTTTCCATAAAATTCCAAAAACTTTTGGCAAAATATCCACCGAAAATGAAATTTTCCATCCCAAAATTTAATATTTTCTTAATCAATTGGGATATTTCATTAAAATTACAAGAAAAATTATGAGCAAAAAATCCAAAAAGTGTAAGATTTTTCGGAATTTGAGTCGCAGAAATGGGATTTTAATCAAAATTTCAAATATACCCAAAAATGGAAATTTTTTATTTTTTAGACGTTTTTAGGGCAAAAACCCAAAAATTTTCCATGAAATTTGACAAATTTTGACGTTTTCTTTTCGAAAAATGAAACATTTTAGACAAGTTAGATTTAAAAAAAAAATGCAAATTTCCAAGATTTTAGACATTTTTCCTTAAAAATCTAGGTGAAAACCCGAAAATTTCGCTGTTTTTTCCAATAAAAACGGATAATTTCAGGCACTTTAGACGGAAAAGAGTAAAATTTTGCTCTAAAAATCAAGATTTTTCATCCTAAAAAGGTGAAAAAACTACAAAAACTACAAAAAAAAAGAAAATAAAAACGAAGAAAATGAAAAAGGTAGAAAAAGCTAAAAAACCAAAAAAATGAAGAAAAATGCCAAAAATGCACCATTTTTGTTCATTTAAACACAATTTCTTGAAAAATGTTGGAAATTTCCAAAAATAAAACCCACTCTATGCAAATAGGTATCGGAATCTTCGGGCATATCGTAATTGAAAACGATATTCACACGTTCGATGTCCATGCCCCGGCCGAAAAGGTTCGTGGCCACCAGGATTCGTTTCTGGAAATCTTTGAACTGTTGATAACGAGATAACCTGTAGAAAAATTTAAATTTTAGAATTTTAATTAGAGAAATTAAGTTTTGAAATTTTAATTAAAAAATTAAATTTTGAAATTTTAATTTAAAAAATTAAATTTTGAAATTTTAATTAAAAAATTAAATTTTTAAATTTTAATTGAAAAAATTAAATTTTAATGAAAATAATTTGAAAAATTTAAATTTCCGAACCTCTCTTCTTGCGGCATATTACGATGAATGGCTATGCTGGGGAAATTTTGTTCGCACAAAAGTTGATTCAAAGCCATACAACGTTGAACGGTTTTTACGAAAATGACAACCTGGAAAAAAAACAAAAAATTGTAAAAAACAGTCAAAAATAAAATAAATGGTAAAAAACAGTCAAAAATACTAAAAAATAATAAAATATCCAAAATACAAAACAAAATTGTAAAAAAACAGACCAAAATAAAAAATGGTAAGAAGAGTCAATAAATGATAAAAAAACAGCCAAAAAAAATTGTAAAAAAAGAAAAATGGTGAGAAATGCAAAAAAATTGTAAAAATCAGTCAAAATAAAAAAAATTATAAAGAACAGTCAAAAATGAAAAAATGCTAAAATACGAAAAAGGTAACAAATACAAAAAAAAAAACAAAAATGGTAAAATATACTAAAGTACCAAAGAATGGTAAAAAACACAACATTACCAAAAAATAATGGTAAAAAATACAAAAATACCAGAAAATTGAAAATACAAAAAATGGTAAAAAAACGGTCAAGAATAAAAAAACGATAGAAAACAATCAAAAATGAACACATGGTAAGAAAACGCTAAAAAATAAAAAAATGGTAAAAAATAGTCAAAAATACAAAAAATTATAAAAAATGCAAAAAATGGTAAAAAACATGAAAAAACATAAAAATAACCTGATTAAATTCCAAAACGTCCAACAATTCGAACAATTTCTTGTTTTTTTCGTTCTCTTTTAATTTCACGTAATATTGTTGCAAACCGTGTAGGGTCAATTTGGCTTCGTCGTCCACGTAAACTTCCATCGGCTGGAAAATTGGCAAAAGTTGAAATTTTTGATAAAAAAGCAAAAAAAGAAAAAAAATTAAAAAAAACAAGAAAAGAAACAAAAAAACAAAAAATTTAACAAGAGAAAACAAAAAAAAAAGAAAAAAAGAACGAAAAAAGATCAAAAAAGGAACAAAAAATTTGAAAAAGCAAAAAACAGCACAAAAAAGGAAAAAACAAGCAAACTACATAAGCAAAAAAATTGAAAAGAAAAAAAATCGACAAATCAAGAAAATTTTTGGCCAATTTTCAGAAGAGAAAAATTGATTTTTTAAAATGAAAATTTCATATTTGATAAAAATTTTAAATGAAAAAACGCCATTTTTTGACGAATTTCGCTTTTTTTAATGAAAAATTTGCATCAAAATTATGTAAATTTTCAAGCAAACTGTACAGAAAATTCAAACATTAATTTTTTTCAAAAAATTTTCTCAAAAATATAAATAAATTTTAGAAATAGGATGAAATTTTGAATAAAATTTATTGTTTTTTGATCAATTTAAAAGCGAAAAGGTAAATTTTAGCATCAATATTCAGTTCGAATTTTTGTCGAAAAATTGTGAATCTTGAGAAAAGTTTTTCAAATTTCTTTTTTGATTAATTTTTAACGACAAAATTTCAATAAATTTGCATAAAATTTAGGAAAATTACCAGAAAGATGAATTTTGGATAGAATTTCTCCTCTAAATACTCCGAAAAACCAAAATTTTGGCACAAAATGCCTTCATGAAAAAAAGAAAATTTCGAGAAAAATCTTCAAAAATAAAAAAAATTGATAATTTAAGGGTGCAATTTAAGAAAAAATTTGTTGTTTTTTGACAAATTTCAAGGCGAAAAATGTAAATTTTTGAGCAAAAAATTAATTTTAGTATTAATACTCAGTTCGAAATATTGTAAATCTTCAGAAAAAATTGATTTTTTTTGTTGAAAATTTGACCCAAAGTTCTGCAAATTTCGAAAAAATTTTTTTTCAAATTTCGTTTTTGGTGAATTTTTAACGACTAAATTCCAAAAAATTTGCATAAAATTTTCCAAAAAATGAATTTTTGTCCAAAAAACCCAACATTTTGGCACAAAATTCGTTTGGGAAAAAATGAAAATTTTGAAAAAAATCTCCAAAAATAAAAAATTTGGACTCAAATTTGCTTACATCCTGCATAAACTTTTTACAAACTGGTCGCAATTCTTTGCCCAACGTGGCCGAAAACATGGCCACTTGCTTTTCGTGGGGCGTCATCTTGAAAATTTCTTGAACGTCGCGTCGCATGTCTAAAATCGTAGTTTAGAAACTTTTGGCATGAAATTTTCCACTTTTTTTGGACGATTTGTAAAATTTTTTGTAGAAAATATGGAAAAAAACTTTTTTTTTCTGGAATCTCCTCCGCGGCAGCTCTACAAATCGACCGGAATTTTCTCGCCGAGACGAGCGGAACACGGTGGATGGATTGGAAAAGTTAAACAACAATGAACCGTTGGCACGATCCGAAAATTTTCTCAAACGTCCAAAAGTTGAACTTTCTTACCTGAAAAAATTAAAAAAATTATAAATTTTTCTATAAAATTATAGCTTAAAAACCTAAAAATGGCGAAAATTAAAGGATTTTCAAGGCTACAGCCACCCAAAAATGACTTTTTTCTAGCACCAAAATCGACAGAAATTTAAATTTATTTACCAGTTTTTCATCAAAATATTTGAATATTATCAATCCTAAATCGATTTTCAAACGGAAAAAGCCAATTTTCATTGGAAAAAATTTAAAAATACGTCGAAAATTAATTTTTTTTCTGCATAAAAATCAACCAAATATTATATTTTCATTGAAAAATCCCATTTTTGATCTTAAAATTAGGCAAAAAAATAGTCACCTAAATCTCCCAACATTTTGTCGCATTCGTCCAATATGAAAAATTTGACGTTTTTCAAATTGAGCGCCCGACTACGGGCCAAACCTAAAATGCGGCCGGGCGTGCCGACGACGATGTGGGGCGTGTTGCTTTTCAACGTTTCTTCGTCTTTTTTGACGTTCATGCCGCCGAAAAAAACGCTCACTTTGACGCCCGGCAAATATTTACTAAAACGTTCGTATTCTTTGCTTATTTGGAAGGCCAATTCGCGCGTGTGACACATGACCAGGCAGGAAACCTGGAGGAAGGAGAAAAAATTGATAAAATTGAGGCAGATTTTTCGAAAAATTTTTTCCTATCAATCGATAGATCTCGTCGAGATCTACTCAAAAATGTAGGTTAAAATTCTGAATTTCAATTTTTGACAGAGTTATAAGCAGTTGAAGTTTCAAATTTTTTGTATAAATCGAAAATTTTTCATGTATATCGATAGATCTCGTCCAGATCTACTCAAAAATGTAAGTTGAAATTCTGAATTTCAATTTTTGACAGAGTTATAAGCAGTTGAAGATTCAAATTTTTTGCACAAATCGAAAAATTTTCTCCTGTAGATCGATAGATCTCGTCGAAATCTACTCAAAAATGTAGGTTAAAATTTTGAATTTCAATTTTTGACAGAGTTATAAGCAGTTTAAGATTCGAATTTTTTGTATGAATCGAGAATTTTTTCCTGTCAATCGATAGATCTTTTCGAGATCTACTCGAAAATGTAGGTTAAAATTCTGAATTTCAATTTTTGACGGAGTTATAAGCATCGAAAATTCAAATTTTTGAGTATCGATCGAAAATTTTTTCACGTCAATCGATAGATCTCTTTGAGATCTACTCAAAAATGTAAGTTAAAATTTTGAATTTCAATTTTTGACAGACTTATAAGCAGTTTAAGATTAAATTTTTTATATATAGGTCGAAAAATTTTCTCCTGTAGATCGATAGATCTCGTCGAGATCTATTCAAAAATGTAAGTTAAAATCCTGAATTTCAATTTTTGACAGAGTTATAAGCAGTTGAAGATTCGAATTTTTTGCACAAATCGAAGAATTTTTCACGTCAATCGATAGATTTCGTCGAGATCTACTCAAAAATGTAAGTTGAAATTCTGAATTTCAATTTTTGACAGAGTTATAAGCAGTTGAAGATTCAAATTTTTTGCACAAATCGAAGAATTTTTCACGTCAATCGATAGATTTCGTCGAGATCTACTCAAAAATGTAGGTTAAAATTCTGAATTTCAATTTTTGAAACAGTTATTAGCAGTTGAAGTTTCAAATTTTTTGTATAAATCGAAAATTTTTCCTGTATATCGATAGATCTCGTCGAGATCTACTCGATAATGTAAGTTAAAATTCTGAATTCCAATTTTTGACAGAGTTATAAGCGGTTGAAAATTCAAATTTTTTTGTTTAAACCGAAAATATTTTCCTTCAGATCGATAGATCTCGTCGAGATCTACTCAAAAATGTAAGTTGAAATTCTAAATTTCAATTTTTGACAGGGTTATAAGCAGTTGAAGATTCAAATTTTTTGCACAAATCGAAGAATTTTTCACGTCAATCGATAGATCTCTTTGAGATCTACTCAAAAATGTAAGTTAAAATTCTGAATTTCAATTTTTGACAGACTTATAAGCAGTTTAAGATTAAATTTTTTATATATAGGTCGAAAAATTTTCTCCTGTAGATCGATAGATCTCGTCGAGATCTATTCAAAAATGTAAGTTAAAATCCTGAATTTCAATTTTTGACAGAGTTATAAGCAGTTGAAGATTCGAATTTTTTGCACAAATCGAAGAATTTTTCACGTCAATCGATAGATTTCGTCGAGATCTACTCAAAAATGTAAGTTGAAATTCTGAATTTCAATTTTTGACAGAGTTATAAGCAGTTGAAGATTCAAATTTTTTGCACAAATCGAAGAATTTTTCACGTCAATCGATAGATTTCGTCGAGATCTACTCAAAAATGTAGGTTAAAATTCTGAATTTCAATTTTTGAAACAGTTATTAGCAGTTGAAGTTTCAAATTTTTTGTATAAATCGAAAATTTTTCCTGTATATCGATAGATCTCGTCGAGATCTACTCGATAATGTAAGTTAAAATTCTGAATTCCAATTTTTGACAGAGTTATAAGCGGTTGAAAATTCAAATTTTTTTGTTTAAACCGAAAATATTTTCCTTCAGATCGATAGATCTCGTCGAGATCTACTCAAAAATGTAAGTTGAAATTCTAAATTTCAATTTTTGACAGGGTTATAAGCAGTTGAAGATTCAAATTTTTTGCACAAATCGAAGAATTTTTCACGTCAATCGATAGATCTCTTTGAGATCTACTCAAAAATGTAAGTTAAAATTCTGAATTTCAATTTTTGACAGAGTTATAAGCAGTCGAAGATTCGATTTTTTTGCACAAATCGAAGAATTTTTCACGTCAATCGATAGATTTCGTCGAGATCTACTCAAAAATGTAAGTTAAAATTTTGAATTTCAATTTTTGACAGAGTTATAAGCAGTTGTGAAGATTAAATTTTTTGTACAGGTCGAAAAATTTTCTCCTGTAGATCGATAGATCTCGTCGAGATCTACTCAAAAATGTAAGTTAAAATTTTGAATTTCAATTTTTGACAGAGTTTTAAGCAGTTTAAGATTCGAATTTTTTGTATGAATCGAGAATTTTTTCCTGTCAATCGATAGATCTTTTCGAGATCTACTCGAAAATGTAAGTTAAAATTCTGAATTTCAATTTTTCACAGAGTTATAGGCAATTGAAAATTCAAATTTTTTGTCTAAATCGAAAATTTTTTCCTGTCAATCGATAAATTACATCAAGATATACTCAAAAATATAGATAAAAGGTTTGAATTTCAGTTTTGGACCGAGTTATAAGCAGTCGAAGATTCGAATTTTTTTGCATAAATCGAAGAATTTCTCACGTCAATCGATAGATTTCGTCGAGATCTACTCAAAAATGTAGGTTAAAATTCTGAATTTCAATTTTTGACAGAGTTATAAGCAGTTTAAGATTAAATTTTTTATATATGTAGAAAAATTTTCTCCTGTAGATCGATAGATCTCGTCGAGATCTACTCAAAAATGTAGGTTAAAATTCTGAATTTCAATTTTTTGAAACAGTTATTAGCAGTTGAAGTTTCAAATTTTTTGTATAAATCAAAAATTTTTCCTGTATATCGATAGATCTCGTCGAGATCTACTTAAAAATGTAGCTTAAAGTTCTGAATTTCAATTTTTGACAGAGTTATAAGCATTGAAATTCAAATTTTTGAAAATATCGACCGAAAATTTTTTCACGTCAATCGATAGATCTAGCCGAGATCTACTCGTAGGTATAACCCAAAAATGCAAATTTTGATTTTTAACTGAGTTATAGACAATCGAAAATTTGAAAAATTCAAATATTTCAGTTATGGACTAGAATTTTTTTCTGCAGGGTTCATACAAAGTTGGAGAAAAAAAATTCCCTGTGTTTTCCAGGTTTTCCAGGTTGACAAATACAATTTTTCCAGGTTTTTATTATGATGAAATATACTATCCTGAAGAAAAATACTGAATAATAGAAATATGTGTGAGCTAAAGTATAATCAAAAATAGAGTACTAAATCAAAAAATTTATTTCAAATTATTGCGCAACCTAGCGCCGAAAAATTCTGATTCCGAGGCCTCTAAAACGTTGGAAAATCAATTTTTCAGCACATTCTTATGCAGCTACCGATGATCAATCGTGATCTTTTCACCATTTGATTGGTGGAAGCGTTAATACATTTTTCTAACGTTTTCGTATATCAAGAGCCAGTAATTTACCAATCATAATTATTTATGATATATATAAACCAACGTATAAACCAGTGTTTTTTTTGCACGAGCTGTTTTGCACGGTGCAAAAAAATCACCAAAAAAGTTTTGCACGCCAAAAAATTTTTTGTACGCTAAATAAATAGTCACATTTTTCCACAAACTTCTTCCACAAATAAAGAAGTCAAATTTTTTTCCACATCAGTGTTTTTCTCGTCACTGGGCTTCCGCACATAATGACTTTGAATTACACGAGAAATTGACGGTTAAGTCCTCTTGATGACAAGTGAGAGCCCAAAAAAGATAGTAATGTTTCCGGCGCCAAGCGCCGGAAAAATTTTTTCGGTATTGACATTCAGCGACACTAGAAAATCAATTTTCTGAACATTTATTTCAAGAATTAGATTTGAATTCAGTGTTCAAAGTCGTAATTTTTAGAATTTAATTATTTGAAAAATTTTTAAACCAGTAATTTATTCGTTAACTCTCATGAACTTGGCCGAAAAGATATATATGAAGGAAAGAGTAGAAATTTCCGAAAACTTCTTCCATGAAGCTTCCGAATTGATTTTACGTTAAGAAAGGAATAATCGCTTCAAAAAGTTACGTATTGATCCTTCCCAAAAAATGTGTCAAGGAAAAAATGTGAATCTTCATTAAATATCAAGATAAAATATTGAAGATTACCAATTAAAACATGAGATAATACGTTTAGGATGATGAAAATAGATTAAGTAATAAGTGAAGGTATAGACATGCTAGAAGCTGCGCCTGCGCTAGGAAATAAATAATAATACTTATTAAAGTTATAACCGGCGCGAAGCGCCAGAAAATTTTGAGATTTGCACCTACTAAAATGCACCGAATTCCATCTTTTCTATATGAAAACACCAAATTTTTTTCACACTTAATAAATATTTTTTTGCACGGTGCAAAAAATCTGAGTTTTGCACGAGCGGAAAAAGCTTTGCACAGTGCAAAAAAACACTGGTATAAACCATAAAAAAGTGTGATAGATATTTTACTTCGGACTCGGATATCGATCGGTAATTAATGCGGTGCAGAGCATCAGAAAAAATTTGGATTTTGATATTCTATATCGTTGGAAAATGACCATTTTTAATATCTATTTCCTGCCTGACAAGTTTAATTTTTCATTGAATTCAACATGTTTTCAGTCAGGCAAACTAAAATTCAAAAATTAAGCAAGCAGCAATGAATTGAATGACTTTTTCAGACAGAAGATCCTCTGCTATTGTCCCACGCTTGATCATTTTCCCAATGCAAAAAGTTACCTTCACGAAAGTCGAAAATTCTAAGGAACCACAAAATGATTTTGTGGAAATAATCTAGAAAAATCTAGGTTTTAGTCAAATATCTGAAAAAACAATACAAGGTCAAACATTCATCCATAACATGCTGATGTTTAAAAGCTATAAGCCAGCGTAAGCTAGGCCGACATTTTCCAACCGCACAACAGAAATGATAACAAGAATCATAAGTGACTTGAAATCCGGCGCGGAGCGCCGGAAAATTTTCGATATGTTTTCTTAAAAACGCATAAGAATGCATCTCCGGACAGGAAACTCACCCAATCAAAAGGGTCGTTAGTGTCTAATTTTTATAAGCCATGTTGGCTTGTGCCCCTAAACTTTTAGGAATCACTCAGAGTTTTTAGAAGCCATGGCTCCTAATTAACCTTAAAACACCCTGACCAGACTCGATTTTTTTCGCTCGCATATATGAATGCTCTATATAGCCGAAAACATTTTATTGATTAGTCTCCAATTTTCTGGCATAAATGAGGAGTTTGAATGTTTTCTCGAATATTACCCTTACAATCCAATTGAAACGCTGACTTTGACGTAATAATTTAAAGGCTAAATTAAAAGTTGAAGTTGAAAACCTAAAAAAAACAATCTCAAATACTCGATGATTTTAAGCAATTTCACTTTCAATGTGCATAGTCGAATAAGAAAACTCGCCGCAGCGCGGCGAAAAAATTTGACGATTTTCCTCTACTTTTCAATACAAAATAATTATTTTTCCACAAAATTCCCTGCGTTTTCCAGGTTTTCCAGGTTTTCCAGACCTGAAAAAAAATTCCCTGTGTTTTCCAGGTTTTCCAGGTTGTGTATGAACCCTGTTCTGTCAATCGATAGATCTCGTCGAGATTTATTCAAAAATATATTCCAAAATGTCACAACCTGATTTTTGGCCTAGCTATAAACAATTGAAAATTTTGAAAAATTCGATTAAATTTCGTGAAAGAAAAACCAAATTACGACAAAAAATCCAAATTTATTTGATATTGATCAGAGAACCTTCCCGTCTATCGATAGATCTAGCCGAGATCTACTCAAAAACATGATCTAAAATGTCACAATTTGATTTTTGAGCGAAATATAGGAAAATTTGGAAAATTCGAAATAAAATTGGAAAGAATTCGATAATTTTCCAAATTTTGTTGTTTTTCTTCACTCTTACTTGGCCATCGATCGGTTCCAATTGTTGTAAAGTAGCTAAAACGAAAACGGCCGTTTTTCCCATACCAGATTTGGCTTGGCAAACGATATCCATGCCCAAAATGGCTTGCGGGATACATTCGTGTTGAACTGAAAAAATATTGGAAAATTTAAGAAATTTGGATATCGATCAAAATCAATTTTCTACCTTCCGACGGATGTTCAAAACCGCAATCGATAATAGCTCGTAGAATTTCGGGTTTTAGTAGAAAATCGCGAAATCCGCTGCTATGTATCGAAGCGTAGGCGCCCTAAACGTCCAAAAAAATGGATTTTTTCGCCCGAAACCAACGAAAAATCGTCGATTTTTCAATCAAATCGCAACTGTAATTTACTTTGACATTCTTTTTCCCATCGTTAGCCGACGATCCGTTGGTTTCTTTGGTCGGACGGGCGTTATTTTCTTGCGTGGCGTTATTATTCGCGGTGGTGGTCGTTTCGTCTTGTTCTTCTTCGTAATCTAATAAATCTTCTTCGACGTTGGCCATATTTTTAAGGTTCTTTTAGGCAAAAATTGGTCAAAAAAAGGAAAAATAGTCGAAAAAAATCTTAAATCCGCAAAAATTCCGAAAAAAATCGATCAATTTTCAAGAAAACGCCGCTAAAATCCGAAACGCCAAAAAATTTGCGAGCTACAGTAACTAGAACAAATTTTAGAAAATCGATAATCTACGATGCGGAAGTTTTGTTACGAAAGTTACTACTTGCTGATCATGATGTAAAACAAACAAACACATGACGAGCTGCAGGAAATTCTTGTCCGCATGATTAGATTCTAAGATCATTAATTAATGAGGCGTTTGCGTATTATTTATTAATGCTGACACTTTTTTATTAGATAAGCAGGTGATATTTGATCTAAAAAAGCAAAAAACTAGAAACATGCAAAATCATGCTCATGATTTAGGAAATGAGAATCTAATTAGGAATTTTTCATGTGCACAGGTCTTGCAACGAATGTTGGGTGTTTTCATGTAAATCTCGGATTTTCATGAGCAATGCTTGAGTATGTAAATTTGGTGTTTAGCATGGATGTTTAAATTTGCATATTTTTTGTGATGGATCATGGAAATTATGTCCATGATTTTTTTTTATTTTATGTCCCTTATCAATCGATAGATTTTAAAAAGATATATCCAAAAATATAAACTAAAAAGTTTAAACTTTATTTTTGATCAAGTTATGACAATTTACACCACAAAAATTAAAATCATGAAAAATCTCGATAATACTAAAATTTAATTATCAATTTGTGGAGCTTGATTAGCTGATTTCAAAAATATAAGTTTCATCAAAATCGACCCAATAATGATCGAGTTACGATCGTTCAAAGTTTTTTTTGACTAAAAATTATGCAAATTTTTTTACTCGAGTGTAAAGTGGACGGGTTTTTAAACGCAAATTTTGGGTCGATTGTAAACCTTAAAATCTTCAAAATTTCAATTTAGCTATTGCAAAAGGCTTGGTTTTACACTTTACACGTAGAAAAATTCAACTTTACACTCTGAAAACTTGAACTTTTTCCTATTTACACTGGAAAAATTAACTTTACACTTTAAACTAAGATGTCAAATTTTCGATGTAAACAGCCCGATTCTAACTCGAAAAGAGAGAAATTTTTGCGAAAAACTGTACTTTACACTTTGGAAAGTGAAAAATTATTTTTCCTCTCAACTTTACACTTGGTAAAGTGTACTGTAAAAAGTTAATTTTCAACATTTACATCAAAAAGAATCTAGTTTACACTCAGAAAGTTGATAATTTTGCAGAAGAACTTTACACAATCTACCATTTTCTTTACACATTCCATTTTTACACTCGGAAATTTAAACTAGAAAACTACTTTACACTTTCCTACACATACCAGTTTTACGCTTCGAAATTTACACTGGAAAACTTAGTTTACACTTTTCACACACGATAGCTTTACAGTTTGGAATTCACGCTAGAAAAGTTGACTTTACACTTTTTACATGAGTCAGGTTTACACTTTGGAATTTACACTCGAAAAATTTATTTTACACTTTTTACACATAGCATTTTTACACTTTGAAATTTACACTAGGAAACTGAATTTTACACTTTTTTATGAATTCCAGTTTTACATTTTGAAATTTAAACTAGAAAACTACTTTACACTTTTCTACACATGCCAGTTTTACGCTTCGAAATTTACACTAGAAAATTTAGTTTAAACTTTTCACACACGACAGCTTTACACTTTGAATTTACGCTAGAAAAGTTCACTTTACACTTTTTACATGAGTCAGGTTTACACTTTGGAATTTACGCTAGAAAACTTGATTTTACACTTTATACACATAGCATTTTTACATTTTGAAATTTACATTAGGAAACTGAATTTTACACTTTTTAATAAATTCCAGTTTTACATTTTGAAATTTACACTGGAAAATTTAATTTTGCGCAGTTTTACACTAAAAACTTTCATTTTACACCTTCTGAACTTACGTCAGAAAATAAAGTTTACTTTTTTTATGAATTCAGATTTACGCTCTACAATTTACACTGGAAAAATTACCTTTACACTTTTTTACACACATCAGTCTTACACTTTTGAATTTAAACTAGAATTTTTTAGTTTACACTTTCTGAATTTACACTAGAATATTGAATTTTACACCCTTTTCAAATATTATAGGTTTACACTTTGACATTTACACTGGAAAAATTAACTTTACACTTTTTTACACACATCAATCTTACGCTTTTGAATTTAAACTAGAAACTTTTAGTTTACACCTTCTGAATTTACACTCAATAATTCCTTTTTTGTAAATTTTAGGTTTACACTTTGACATTTACATTGGAAAAATTAACTTTACACTTTTTTACACACATCTGTTTTACACTTTTGAATTTACACTAAAAAACTTATTTTACACTTTTTAAACATGACAGTTTTACACTTTGAAATTTACACCAGAAAATTGAATTTTATACTTCTTTTTATAAATTTTAATTTTACACTTTGAAATTTACACTGAAAATTTAATTTTACACCGTTTTACACCCGTCAGTTTTACACTATAAACTTTTATTTTACACCTTCTGAACTTACATTAGAAAATTAAAGTTTACATTTTTTTATAAATTTCAGTTTTACACCCTGAAATTTACGCTGGAAAATTTAATTTTACACTTTTTTATGAATTTCATTTTTACATTTTGAAATTTACACTACAAAATTGAATTTTACATTTTTTTATAAATTTCAGTTTTACACCCTGAAATTTACTTTGGAAAATTTAATTTTAAACTTTTCTACAAATGTCAGTTTTACACTTGTATATTTACACAAGAAACTTTTATTTTACACTTTCTGAATTTACACTAGAAAATGGAATTTTACACTTTTTTTATGAATTTCATTTTTATATTTTGAAATTTACACTAAAAAATTGAATTTTACACTTTTTTATGAATTTCATTTTTACATTTTGAAATTTACACTAGAAAATTGAATTTTACATTTTTTTATAGATTTAAGTTTTACACCCTGAAATTTACTTTGGAAAATTTAATTTTACACTTTTTTATGAATTTCATTTTTGCATTTTGAAATTTACACTAGAAAATTGAATTTTACAGTTTTTTATGATTTTCATTTTTACATTTTGAAATTTACACTAGAAAATTGAATTTTACACTTTTTTATGAATTTCATTTTTACATTTTTAAATTTACACTAGAAAATTGAATTTTACATTTTTTTATGAATTTCATTTTTACATTTTGAAATTTACACTAGAAAATTGAATTTTACACTTTTTTATGAATTTCATTTTTACATTTTTAAATTTACACTAGAAAATTGAATTTTACAGTTTTTTATGATTTTCATTTTTACATTTTTAAATTTACACTAAAAAATTGAATTTTACACTTTTTAATGAATTTCATTTTTACATTTTTAAATTTACACTAGAAAATTGAATTTTACACTTTTTGATGAATTTCATTTTTACATTTTGAAATTTACACTAGAAAATTGAATTTTACATTTTTTTATGAATTTCATTCTTACATTTTTAAATTTACACTAGAAAATTGAATTTTACATTTTTTTATGAATTTCATTTTTACATTTTGAAATTTACACTAGAAAATTGAATTTTACACTTTTTTATGAATTTCATTTTTACATTTTTAAATTTACACTAGAAAATTGAATTTTACACTTTTTTATGAATTTCATTTTTACATTTTTAAATTTACACTAGAAAATTGAATTTTACACTTTTTAATGAATTTCATTTTTGCATTTTGAAATTTACACTAGAAAATTGAATTTTACATTTTTTTATGAATTTCATTTTTACATTTCGAAATTTACACTAGAAAATTGAATTTTACACTTTTTTATGAATTTCATTTTTACATTTTTAAATTTACACTAGAAAATTGAATTTTACACTTTTTTATGAATTTCAGCTTTACATTTTGAAATTTACACTAGAAAATTGAATTTTACACTTTTATTATGAATTTCATTTTTACATTTTTAAATTTACACTAGAAAATTGAATTTTACACTTTTTTATGAATTTCATTTTTACATTTTTAAATTTACACTAGAAAATTGAATTTTACAGTTTTTTATGATTTTCATTTTTACATTTTTAAATTTACACTAGAAAATTGAATTTTACACTTTTTGATGAATTTCATTTTTACATTTTTAAATTTACACTAGAAAATTGAATTTTACACTTTTTGATGAATTTCATTTTTACATTTTGAAATTTACACTAGAAAATTGAATTTTACATTTTTTTATGAATTTCATTCTTACATTTTTAAATTTACACTAGAAAATTGAATTTTACATTTTTTTATGAATTTCATTTTTACATTTTGAAATTTACACTAGAAAATTAAATTTTACACTTTTTTATGAATTTCATTTTTACATTTTTAAATTTACACTAGAAAATTGAATTTTACACTTTTTTATGAATTTCATTTTTACATTTTTAAATTTACACTAGAAAATTGAATTTTACACTTTTTAATGAATTTCATTTTTGCATTTTGAAATTTACACTAGAAAATTGAATTTTACATTTTTTTATGAATTTCATTTTTACATTTCGAAATTTACACTAGAAAATTGAATTTTACACTTTTTTATGAATTTCATTTTTACATTTTTAAATTTACACTAGAAAATTGAATTTTACACTTTTTTATGAATTTCAGCTTTACATTTTGAAATTTACACTAGAAAATTGAATTTTACACTTTTATTATGAATTTCATTTTTACATTTTTAAATTTACACTAGAAAATTGAATTTTACACTTTTTTATGAATTTCATTTTTACATTTTTAAATTTACACTAGAAAATTGAATTTTACAGTTTTTTATGATTTTCATTTTTACATTTTTAAATTTACACTAGAAAATTGAATTTTACAGTTTTTTATGATTTTCATTTTTACATTTTTAAATTTACACTAGAAAATTGAATTTTACACTTTTTAATGAATTTCATTTTTACATTTTTAAATTTACACTAGAAAATTGAATTTTACATTTTTTTATGAATTTCATTCTTACATTTTTAAATTTACACTAGAAAATTGAATTTTACATTTTTTTATGAATTTCATTTTTACATTTTGAAATTTACACTAGAAAATTGAATTTTACTCTTTTTTATGAATTTCATTTTTACATTTTGAAATTTACACTAGAAAATTGAATTTTACTCTTTTTTATAAATTTCATTTTTACATTTTGAAATTTACACTAGAAAAGTGGACTTGACACTTTTTACACGAATCAGGTTTACACTTTGGAATTTACACTAAAAAACTTGACGTTACACTTTTTACACATATAATTTTTATCCTTTGAAATTTACACTAGAAATTTGAATTTTACACTTTTTTTATAAATTTCAGTTTTACATTGTGAAATTTACACAAGTAAATTTTTACACTTTTTTATGAATTTCAATTTTACATTTTGTAAAATCAAAAATTCATTATTAATCCCCAACTTTACACACCAAAAATATTGTTTTAATAATGTATTTATAAAATTGATAAATTTAAATTTAAAAAAAGTTTAAATTTACAAATTGTAAAGAAGAAAATTTCGTCAAAAAACGTCAACTTTTTACTGTAAAAATTTAAGTTTACACTCAATGAGAACATTTTTATCTCCTCGAAAAAAAAGATGCCATTGAAGGGCTCGAACCCTGGACCTTAGCAGTTGTGACCAATCGAATTTTAGTGCACGTGACATACAACCAATCATATTTGAGGTCAATTTTCTACGGTGCAATCTGATTGGTCGGAACCGCCCATATGGATGGAGTCGACCCATGGGTGAAAAAAATTTCCGGTGAGGGGCTCGAACTCTTGCCCTTCAATTGACGGTTCCAAAACTGTGGTTTTAGAGTGCCGGGCAGCCGCATGATGAACAGGCCCTAGGTGGTCACCAATGTCCAAGGACTGGAACGACATGCCCCAGAGAAAAAGAAATGCTTGGTGAGGGAGTCGAACCCTCGACCGTCTGCATGAGTGGTTCCAAAAGTGTGGTTTTTGGACTGGTGGCGTGTATCAGGTAGCCGCATGATGAAACGCTTATGACACCCCTAACTCTTTGAGGGGGTAGGGCCCTGAATGGTCACTGATGTCCAATGATCGGAACCATGTGGCTGGTACATGTCAGAGAAATAATGCTTGGTGTGGGAGTCGAATCCTCGACCTTCAGTATGGAGCTACGCTGGTGGTTCCAGGACTGGTTATAGCCATGATGGCAGGCAATGTTGTACATTACCATACAAGATCCCTCCACTTTGGAGCAACAGGGAGGGCCCTGGTACAGTCACTAGTGTTTAAGAGCCTCCTGTGTGGTGCCGGAGCTGTCCAACCACTGGTGAGTGTCACCATAGGTGTGACCATCCAGACCAGGGCTTAACAAAAATGGCCAGGTTTGGAACCCTTGGATTGGCTGAAACATCAATCCTATGGGTGCAAGCCTCGACCTTGCAACAACAGGGGGGCCCATGGTACAGTCACCAGTGTTGAAGGGCTTCCTAGGTGGAGCCTGAGCTTTCCCATCACTGGCCAATGTCAGGGTAGGTGTGACCATTGTGACCAGGGCTCAACAAAAATGGCCGAGTTCGGAACCCATGGAATGGCTGAAACATCAATCCTACGGGTGGAATGTTGTATGTTACCACAGGGGGGCCCTGGAATGGTCACCAGTGTTGAAGAGCTTGCGGGGTAGGGCTGGAGCTGTCGAACCCCCCATCAATGTCGAGGTATGTGTGACCATCCCGGAACCAGGGCTCAACAAAAATGACCGGGTTCGGAACCCATGGAATGGCTGAAACATCAATCCTAGGGGTGGAATGTTGTATGTTACCACAGGGGGGCCCTGGAATGGTCACCAGTGTTGAAGGGCTTGCGGGGTAGGGCTGGAGCTGTCGAACCCCCCATCAATGTCGAGGTAGGTGTGACCATCCGGGAACCAGGGCTCAACAAAAATGACCGGGTTTGGAACCTGTGGAATGGCTGAAACATCAATCCTACGGGTGGAATGTTGTATGTTACCATATAACACGCAGTAAACATTAGGCTTTAAGGTTCCATTAAAATGTAACATATGTTGTAATTATACATTTCAGGATGAATTCAACATCGGAATATAATATACTACATTCATTCGACGAAATACTCTCCACCAAACCCGGCAGATATATAACAGCCACGTTATATTTTTTCCCAACCTTAATCGGCATATCATCGGCTCTGATCGTTATCCGCGCAATCGTCAAATTCAAAGAATTCAACACGTTCATTTTTTTCATCATGGCTAACCATTGCACTATGGACGTAATTTCGCTGTCGTCTATCGGCGTATACATCGGAATATGTCACATAAGGCAATCATCGTTACATCAAAATTTAGAAAAAATTATGGGTTTCGCAATCGATTTCGGTTGGTTTACGAGCAGCTTATTTTTAATAGCGTTTTCTTTATCCAGGATGATAAAATTGAAATTTAGTAAATTGGCGGCGAAATATTTGACGCGAAGGGTAGCGATTGTGATTTCCTTATCAGCGATTTATATGCCCTGTTTGTGTTTAACGGGCAATGATATTTGGTTGCCGGAAACTACGGTATGTTTGTACGGAAATTTTTCTACGTGGGCGTATAATAGCGAGGGATCGCGATTTGGTCATTTTATGGAATCATTGTCGTATTATTATTACGTAATAAGTCCGACGATTTTAATTTTGACCAATTCGATATCGGTCTATTATTTGAAAAAAGCACGAATTGGCATGGCGCACGATCAAATGCGAAGGTCGATGCGTAAGAAAGAAGTGAAATTAATTGTTCAATGTTTGATTAATTCGGCTGTTTATTCGTTATCTTGCGTAAGCTATTTTCTGGTCATTGTTCTACAAAATGAATATTCTTGTTTATCTATACTCGCACATTTATTATGGATTCTAAATCACGTTAATTCGGCGATTGTTTATTTCATTTTCAATACTAGGATCCGATGTACAATATTTCATCGATAGTGAAATTTATAGAATACATAATTTGGAAATAAAATTTGTCGAATAGCGTCCAAATGTGAATCCCGGAGCCAATGGAGCAATGAGATTGACTAGTTCACAGATGTCGCACTACGCAAAAGAACAGTCAAATAACTTTTATCACATACAGTAAGATTGATCTTTGAACATTCCATCAATTGCCACCATATATGAACTTGCCAATCACATTCAAAAATTGACAAACAAAACTTTTTGGAAAATTTTGTAAAAAAAGTGTAAAACCATTAGATTTTTAAAGCATAGGTAGGGGTAGAGACCCTTGTGATAGTTGAAGAGTATGGTGGCTGTAGAGACTTTGGGTGCCAGTAGTGACCCGGGTCCTTGTAGAGACCCCCAGTGGTAGTAGAGACGGTGGCCGTAAAGACCCTGGTGCAGGAAAAGAACCTGGTGGTGGTGGAGACCCTGGTGACTGTGGAGACCATAGTGGCAATAAAGACTTTGGTGGCTGTAGAGACCCTGGCGGCTGAAGGGATCCTGGTGTCTGTAGAGAAGCTGGTGGCTGTAGAGACTGAGGTGGCAGTAGAGACCTAGTGGCCTTAAGCTTGTTGTAGTGTGTTTTCCGCCGATTTTTCATTATTTGTCAAATTACGTCATAGGCCCGCAGGTGGCAAGTGGAGAGAGCAACGCGGATCACTGGTGGCCATCTTACTGTAGCGCACGTCGGTACGCGTGCGCTGGCCTCTCTCTTATATAATTCGTTGCGTATACTTTACGTGTATTTTATTTTTCCTTTACTAGTTGTGTGCCCCGCCGGCCACCACTAGTACGCATTAGCCGCCTCCCACCACGTCTCTTTCGTCTTTGCTCGCCCGTGCGTGGGAGTAGAATTAATATAGTCATTTTTATTTTGGTCTCGCCCGTAACGTTTTGGTCACGTAAGTTTTCGTACGTTTTTGTATAATAATAAATAGGTAGGAGAACCCCTTTATTTTTAGTAAGTGAGGAAAGAAGGGAGACAATTAAAGAAACTAGGTTTTCTTCAATTGTTGGGAATAATTATCATTGTTGGGGTTTAAGTTCTAGTAATTAAGTTATCGGGTAAACGTGGGTGTGGGACGCACGTACATTAAGGCCGCAACCTTGGAATCCCAATCCTGCATCACGCCACATCATCCCCGACCGCAAACCAAGATATAACACTGGTGACCGTTTGGATTGTACGTTGACGCTCCCCGCTGTTGCGTTGCATCCGAAGAAATTAAAGTATTCAAAATTCGACCCCGCCGTAGCTGCGCCAAAGGTTACAAACGAGGTTATTATACCTTGCGAAAAAAGATGCCAACGGTAAGCCACACACCGCCGGACTTCACTCGATTTCCGTCGCGCTCCAGTTCTCCTAACGCCGCCACAGCCGCACGCCGCGCTTTAAGTTTTGACCAGATGATGTTGCCGCGACCGTCAAATATTACGCAATCGACAGCGGTACCCACGGTAAGCCTCCCGCCCCATAATCCGTCCTTGTCTAATTTCAGCACTCCTGCGCTCGACGGGACGGCACAGCCGCAAGCACCGCTCATCCCCGCAACTGCGACGACGAACATTTCCCAAACTCCGCGGCTTGTAAACCAAAACCTTCATGCCGCCGCCGAAAATCGCCTCAACGCGCCGCCCGCATCGCAAATGCCGCCACCACCCGCGCCGGCTCGAAATAATGATGACCAAATTGTCGCCAGAACCGACTCTTCCGAATCCTTTGTCAATATTGAACCGCCGCAAGCCCCAGCCGCCACCCGTGCTTCAGCAAACGATCACCGCAGCAGTCTCGCTATCGCAAACGCCAACGAAGTCCAAAATTTTCGAATTGAAGCACGCGACGCGCTGGAACAACTCAACACCGCCGCCGCGCGTATCACCAACAATGTCCCCACGGTACAAACCATCGATCAAATCATCGGCGCCGTTTCCGATCAATTCCAAGCCCAGCAGCTACGCGTTCAACGCGAAATTCAAGAACAAACAAAAGCCACTAACGCGCGTTTCGCCGCGCTCGCCGAGCAAATGCAACAATTGATTTCCACAACCGCCGCCGCGACGCACGCGCGTAATCCGCCTACACCAAGACCGCCGCCGGTGTCCTCACGGTTTCACGGCGAGGAGACAAGAGATGTTTATATCCCTAACGAAACTCTCCGTGAAACTGAACCGGCTCCAGTCTTTGGCAGGCTACCAAACCAGGTCAAACCCAAAGCACCGTCGACGGATACCTTGTATAATAACGAATTCGCCCGCAGTACGCGCGCCGATGAAGATTTACACCGTTCCGCGCTTCAAAGACGCCCACCGCCAGGGGCAAACCAGTTTGGCTTTTCAGATTATCCACCCGAGGATTATTATGAACACCCGCACCCTCGGTACGACATGCCGCGCACATCTCATCGTGAAGAAGATAGCCGCATCAAAACAATCGTCGACAATATGCATCCGTTGATAATCGACAGCGCCGCAACAAATAAACGCCTGTTACGCTTCTTCATACGACTGGAAAATGAGTTCGGCTACGACGCCTCCAACCACGTAAAGATGAGTGCCCTCCGCCGACTTACCCGCGATACGCCGAGCGATATGATTCAAGACATGACGCGGTACGAAGACGCCAAACATTTGCTCATGTTCCAGTTGGCGCCCGATTGCAATCCGATGACCCTAAAACGCGAACTCGCGTCAATCACGCCAGAAGCTGGAGAGGAACCCGCCGCATTCTTGAGTAAGGTAATGACTTATGTACAACTATTGTATCAACATGAAGATCAAACTTTCCGGCATAAACAAGTAATTGATACCTTTTTGACCAAAATGCCTGTTTTCTATCAACTCACAATTGGCGAACAAGCAAAGGGTTTCACAAATGTTCAACAACTGGCCGACGCCGTAGCCAAAGCCCGTAGTGTCCTCAACGCAACTAAAGCCGAAATCGGAACCGCGGAACGACCCATTCTGGTAAATCAAGCCGATCAAGACCCACCGCCTCCGAAGTCGCCGCAACCGTTTGATCGCCGTTTTGAACGCCGCCGCAGCATGGACCGTCCTCAAAACCGCTACCGCGAGCGCTCTCCCTCGATGGACCGCAGGACGCAAAACCCGGCGATGCAACCCACTAAATTCGTCTCTTTCCAACCACAAGCAATTGAGCCACCGCCGCCGCAACCGCCGCGCACGGAGATGCTCCTGGAACAATTGATTCAACGATACGACCGCGACTATGAAGAAAGAAAATCTCGACAACGCCCTGAAGAAACGGTACTCAACAATAGGCAACAAAGTCCGCGCCATCCATCTCAGAACAGGGAGCCGTACGCAAATCGCTTTGATCGATCCGCCAGCAGAGACCGCGCACGCCCGGCGCAACCTACAGGTCTGTGGTGCGACGCTCACAAATCCCGCACTCACAACACAGAAGATTGCGTCTGGCTCAAACGGCAAAACGCTCAACAACAAGCCCGACTTGAACCAAATCGCTCAAATTATGCCGCCCAACCACGGCAAGTTGACTTCCGAAATAATTCAAACGACGTCCGTGGACAACGTGATTGGCGACCCCGCCGCGGAGGACCGCCCCAACGAGGAGCGAACTACGCTCGCGGCGCGCGAAACCATTTCTATGAAGGTAATCCTATACAACGCCCAAATGATTTTGTTCAGAACACCTACGCCGTCTACCCGAACCATCAATTTCCGGCGCCGTGGGAACAACATATTCATTACAACGCGGTACCGGCTCCATACGTCACAACGCCAACGGATTCATCGCGCGCTAGTTCTCAATCTTCAGAAATGCAAATTACCCTACCCGCCCTTCCGGCACCAAACACCGCGCCCGTACCTGCGCTCGAAACACGCGTTAACAATCATTCAACGTCCGCGGCCAATATGGTTGTTCCATCCAAAGAAATCGCTTCCGCCGCGCCCATTGTCAGCCCCGGCATCGTCCGTTGGAACGCAACAGGCCGCGCTTTTCAAGATCCCTGTCATATTCGTTCGTCCGTGTGTCAAATTGATAATCTCACACCATCTTCCAAATCGTTTGTTCGCAAGTACGCTTCTACGAGAGCTTTCCAAATCCCAATCAAAATTGGAGCCATCAAAGCACACGCGCTCATCGACACAGGTGCCCAATGTTCCGTACTATCATCAGGTTTGGTCAAACGCGCTTTCGACAAGCAATCGCTTCAACTCCCGATATGTGGAAAAATTAAAGTAGCCGACGGCGCCGTAGTCAATGCTCACGGCCCGGTAGTTGTCACAATGGAATCCGCCTTCGGAGAGCACATGATCAAATGCGTAATCCTTGACGACGACGGAAACGATCAATTCATCATCGGAACCGATTTCCTCGCGCACCCCGATATCCACGCTATTTTAAATTTCAAAGACAATTATATCGAAATTCAAGACGTTAAACTGCCGCTCAAGGTAATCGCCTCGATCCGCCCGCAAACGGAATTGTTTCTCAACGCCGCTAACGACAACGTTTTAGAAGAAATACCCGAGGACGAACGAGTAAGTTGTTATGATGATAAATCTGATATTTTTAGTCAACCCGAAGAAATCGAAGTCGAACAACCGATACGGCAGGCTCAACCTGGTCCACACCAACCGCCCCCTAGGCGGTTGGAGGTTACAGAGCTTGCCGAACCAATTTTTCTCGTCGCCCAAGCTTCCGTTTCGATTTCACCGCACTGCCAACAATGGGTCAAAAGTAGCGTTTTTCCCACAACATCGGCGACAGTGCCCGATGTGATTGTACAACCACTCGCCACGGATAACGTTGCCGCAGAGCTCCCAGTCGAAACCGCAGTGGTCAACATCACCAACGGCCATTGTCCGCTCCTTTTCATCAACAATACGCCGAACAGTATCAAACTCCGACCAAATCAACTCATTGCGATGGCAAAGCACACGCTGGAGTATTCCGAAACCCACGCCGATTGTCAGATAGCAACCGCCGCCGCTGACCGCGACTTAACCGACCACGAGCCGGCCGCATTGGACAAGTCATTCCCTGGCAACACCGCTCAACAAAAGCTGGAATACGCCCTGAACAAAATGACGGAAAAGACGTACGTTTCTACCGCGCAAAAAGCGAGGGCCCTCAAGATGCTCCGACAGCACCGCGATGTTTTCAGTCTCCCCGGCGATAAACCAACCATCACTAGCGAGTTGACCGTCAGCATCGATACCGGCACCGCAAAACCAGTTTCCCGCCATTATTACCGCGCCGCGATGGAACAAAGACCGATTGTCCGTCGCCACATTCAAGAAATGCTTGACAACGATTTTATCGAACCATCTCACTCGCCCTGGGCAGCACCGCTATTTTTAGTAAAGAAAAAAGACGGCTCGTGGAGACCCGTTGTTGATTACCGCGGCATCAACGATGTCACGCCGAGCGACAAATTCCCAATCCCGCGCATCGACGACTACCTAGACGCAATGGGACACGCAAAGTTCTTCACCACGCTCGACCTCAAAGCTGGGTACTGGCAAGTACCCCTCGACGTCAATTCCCGCGATAAAACAACCTTCATTTGTCAAGAAGGTTTGTTTCGTTTCAAAGTTTTACCGTTCGGCTTGAAGAACGCGCCCGCCGAGTTTCAACGCTTAATGGAACGAATCCTCCGCCCGTATATCTGGAAAATCTGCCTCGTCTACATCGATGATATAATCATTTTTTCGAATTCGTTTGAAGAGCATTTGGAACACCTTCAAATCGTTTTTGACGCCCTCCGCGCTGCCAATCTTACGCTTCGGCCCGACAAATGCGAGTTCCTGCCGCCGCAAGTCAAATTCTTGGGACATCTTCTTAGCGCCCGTGGAATCGCCGCCGATCCCGAAAAAGTCAAAGCAATTGCCGAATACGAATTTCCGAAGACTAAAAAAGGTATGCAAAGTTTTTTAGGTCTAGTTCAATGGTGCAAGCGATTCATTCCGAATTTGGCGACATTGTCCAGTCCTTTGTACGGCCTCCTACGCAAAGACGCCCAATATTTCGCCACGGATGAACATCACACCGCTTTCAAAGGCATCAAAACAGCCCTTACGTCGTCGCCATTTCTCCGATATCCCGTCTACGATGGCAAAGCTCAATTCGTTATTCAAACTGACGCCAGTACGACCGCCATTGGAGCTATTTTGTATCAAGAAAACGAACACGACCAATGGGTCATCGCCTACAATAGTCGCGTACTAACCGATGCCGAAACCCGCTACAGTACAACTGAGCGTGAATGCCTCGCCATTGTATACGGCTTCCGGATGTACCGCCACTATGTGTACGGCCAGAAAGTTATCGTCCGCACTGACCACAAGCCCCTTGAATGGCTCAAGGACGAAAAACATCGTAATTCACGACTTCAGCGCTTCGCGATCAGCTTACAAGATTACGATTACAAAGTGGAATATGTTAAAGGTAAGGATAACGCTTGCGCTGATTTCTTGTCTAGGAAAGATGACCGCGACAAATGCCCGATCCAAAACGCTGAAAACTTGACCGCCGAGATCTTCCGTGAAAATTTTCACCCTGCTGGTGCAACTATGGAAACCGACTTAACGGTACCGGAAACACGCCCAGCAGTGGCTCCACTATCCACGGAAGTCGACGCCGAAATCAACGCCATCACCCGTGCGATGACAAGAAAGACCATCAGTTCACCCACACTCTCTAATTCAATGCCTAAGGATGCCAACCACGAACCGCCTCCGGCCGAAGCCATTACGATTGCCGCTCACGAAGATGTTTTAAAAGCTCAAGCCGCAGATCCAGCCATAACGAAAATCATCGCCTCTCTCAAGACGGATAACGCCGCCAAACACCCGCCGATTTTCTTCCTCGAAGATCAACTTTTGTACCGGCATATCAAAGATGTCAAGCAATTAGTCGTACCCGCCTCATTGGTCGACCAAACTCTTCATCAATTCCACGGCGCGAAAATTTTGAATCACCAAGGAACCAATCGTACGCTAGCCGCCATTAAAGCTCACTTTTGGTGGCCCCGCATGGAAGAGGACGTTCGAGATTGGATCAAAACCTGTAAAATTTGTCAACTAACAACACCGCGCACGTCACCGCCTCCGCCGTTGTTGCCAATTCAACCCAAGCACCCATTCGAAATTGTGGCTACCGACATCGTCAACATTTCGCCAGTAGGTGAGAAGCGTCCCTACGTTATTGTTTTTCAGGATTACTTTACGAAATTCGTATCCGCGCACCCGATTCCGGATCAGAAAGCCTCAACAATAGTGGAATGCTTTATCAACAACGTCGTCCTTACGCACGGTAGCCCACTTGTACTCCTTTCCGATCAAGGTGGATGCTTTACGTCAAAACTCATGCAAGATATTTGTGAACTTCTCAAAATTCGAAAAGTCAAAACAACGGCGTACCACCCCCAGTGCAACGGAATGGTCGAACGTTTCAACCAAACATTGATCGCTCAACTCAAAAAATATACCGCCGACGATCCAGACAACTGGGAGCGATACCTGCCCTACGCCGTGTTCGCCTACAACGCCACGCCACATACAGCCACACGACATTCGCCGTTCAGTTTATTACGAGGATATGAACCGCGCATCACCTTCGACTACGACTGCGCCCGCCGCCTCACCTTGCCGTTGAATTACGACGCTTATCAACATATTTTAACGCAAGCCCAACTTAAGATGCACGAAAAGATCAAAGCTAACCTCGATGCCGCAGCCGCCGCCAGCAAAGAATATTTTGACCGCAAAGCTCGAAGACGCGACTTCGCCGTCAACGACTTAGTTCTTTTGACCAACACGCGAAAAGCCAACAAGATTCAACCCGACTTCATCGGGCCTTTCCTCATCACGGACGCTTCCCGCGCAGCTGAAAACGTTGTTACCATTGACGCACTCGACGCGCCCGGCCGCCCGCAGACCGTCTCCATAACGCGTCTAAAACCGTTCATCCCGCGACCGGCAAAGATTACTTTTGACAACGAAGAAGGTGGACCCCGCACGCCCCACACTTCCCGCCGGCAATAGCTCGCTTTGAAATTTTCCCTTTGTGATACGGCGCTCATCACGCCGCGTTGTAAATAATCTTTGTGTTTGTTTAATTTAGATCATGGCGACCCCGATAACGAGCAAGGATGCACGGCAGTTCCAACGTTTCCACTCAATACGTCGTTTTTGCCTTCCACCGACTTTACAATGCCACGTTACATCCGGTCCCGGTTTCCACACTTTCGCAGTAGGAGGGGGTTTCTTCTTTAATGTTAGGTTCTGTTTGGCGCGAGGCCATTCGGTTTACTTCCGCCCGACCCTGGCCGCTATCACTCTCATAAGACTAATTGGGAAAGGTTGATTTTACTCTCCATTAACATAGTGGTGTTTGTGTTGCTTTTCGTAATGATAGTGTTTGCATTTTCCTACTTTACACTTTCTTCACCTTTCAGCGGCTTATTCTTTTTACTATTTCATTTCCATCTTTCGCTTCCATCAGCAATAGTCGCATTTTCCAGCCGCTCTCAAAAATTTTATTTTTCAAAATGACAACGCCGTCGACCGCATCATCCTCCACGGCCGACGACCCTCCGCCGTATCGCGAATCGATAAACGTAAACGAACGTTACGTCCGCTGGGCCGAACGGCAGCCCCACCAGAACGACTTAAGTTTCGCCTGCGACGGTATTTTCTCATTTTATGCTCTTGCTGCTTATACTTGCATGCTTTTGCTTGAGACCCCATGAGTTTCTCCCCTCTGTAGTCTTGGGTCAGAGTTCCATGGTCAGCCGCCGCGATCCCGCCATCGTCAAGTTGTGGCCTCCTCAGTCCACAACCGGCCGCTGCCTTGATTTCCGCATACCACAACTCTCGTTATCTCGCTATCGTAGCCCGATCCAGTTGTCCAAGTGCGCCCATCAAGGTGACATCGCCGCCCAAGCCAACGCCGCCTCAAAGCATGTGTACTTCTAACGAGTTGACAACACCACACCGCTTTCCTCTTCGTTCATGTTTACATCATCCTTTAAACCCCATGTCGTTCATTCGACGTGGCGTCCCATGTGTCATTGATGAGTATCGCATTCGCTCTTGTTTAGAAAACAACGTCAAACGCCTAACTCGCGTCGCCGATTTAGAGTCGTGGTACATTTCCATGTACGCGCGACCCCCGAACGTCTTGCCGCCGCCGATTTTCCTCTCACCCGGAAGTCTGGGGCAGGCCTTGGCCGCCCAACCCACACCAAACTTCCGCGGCTACACGCTGGTCGGCTTCGACACCGAATCCATCTCGGCCGACGACTTCAAACAATTTCACTGCACCGTTCAAATGCCAGCCGACCCCACGGCGTCTAGTTATCCCCGCTACGTTCAACTCGCATTTCCGAATGGCACCATGTTCGTCTTCGAAACGTTCACCGCCACCCCAGAAGATTGGACCGCGCTTTTCGCACTAGTCGACGGCGACCACACCATCGTAGTTTCCTTCGATGGAGCCGACGACTGGGCGGGAATCTACGCGCTTCTGGGCACTCAATTTCGCACCGACCGGCAAAAGAAAAACAAAGATCCTGTCGTGAAAGCAATCCACTTCGACGCGTACCGCGTCATTCGCAATATCGACATATCTCCGCCACTGTACGAGTTGGCCCGCCGAATCGGTTTCTTTCCGGAAAAACGCACGCTCAAAGCCACAGTTTCCGCAATGTGGGCGCTAGACGTCTCAAAGCTCACCTTACGCTTTCCCCACGCTCTACGCTTTTTCAACAATCCATCCACATCGTTTCTACAATCCGACGTCCTGGCATACGCGGCCCTCGATGCCTATTATCCGCTGTTATTGTTTTTGGCATTCGGTCGTTACGGCTTCATCCCCGAGGTCTACAACGCGCCCGCGTTGTTTCCCCACGACTCGTTGGACGCCGCCGAAATCGACCACCTCGCCGAGTACGTCATCGCCACTTTTCACAACGTCGCGCTGTCGGATGTCTTGCCTCCCGACTACGCCAACCGGATCTACCCGACTACGTCACAAGTGGCCTTGCCCGCGATCATGCGAGATGAAGTTCTTTCAGCATACAAATTTTTTATGTATGATTGCACATCGTCCGACCACGGTCGGTCTTTCTGTTTAGGAACGGTTCCCAACGGCTTCAAAGACGTCAAATCCTTGACGCGGACAACTCACCCGAAGCTTCTCCCCGTTCCGAAAGTGCCGAAAAAGAAGAAAAAGAAACAGAAAGACGAATGGAACAAGTCACCAGACGTCTCCGACGACGAAGACCCGGCTCTAAAACCGCAATCAGTGTTCGATGATCCTAAACGTCTTCAAGCAGCCGTTACGTCGGCCATGAAAAGCAATCTCATCCACCGCATCATCGAGTTGCTCAACTTCCCGCTTTCACCGATATACAAGTTGGCCGTCCGCGATCGTATGCCTTACAACGATCCCAACTTGCCGCCGCTTCCCCACGAAGTCGAAGATCTTTGGACCAAACGCGTAGCCGCCGACCAACCCCTACGCGAGCGCACTTATAACGGTACCCATTATCGTTATCACCCTTCAACCTTCCTTAATTTTTTACAGATTGATGGAGAATGGTTCCGGAAGCTAACGTCTTTTATGCCGTTAGCCGCGCTCCTAGCTTCACCATGCTCCGCCGCGGAATACGCCTGGGTCAACGACGTCCTCCTCCGCCACGCGCAATCGATGACGCCAGATACACGTGCCGTGTTCTACGAATGCATGTGGTACCGCAGCGACGGCAACCCCAATTCGCTTCTCACGACTTGGATGAACCGCATTCCGGAACGCGAGCCCAGTTTTTCGGCCGACCCGAGCACGTACATTTGCAATTGCTTTGCGTTGCGCCCGATCGTGTTCGACGAAAACTTCCATATGGAAACATCGGTCGAAGAGGTTGAAATCGATGAAAACGATTATACGGCCAATCCACATAGCCGTTTCCATTTTTATTCAACGTTCATCGCGCTCATCGACCACCAAAACCGTCTTTCGTTCCCCGCGCCGGTGTATGCGTACCCCATGCCGACTACGGCTTCGGTGCACACGCTCACCGCCGAGGAACTCCTCGACCGCCCTATCGACGTTGAAGTTGAACCCGCCGACGATGAACTACTTGAAACGCCGATCTTCGATCTCAACATAGCGAAGCTGCCGCCGTCAACGGACGTGTCGGCCCTTCCTATGGTACCCGCGCCTTCCGATATTACCGCAACTGCCACGCAAATCAACGATTTCCTGAAATTGACGCTAGACGAAATTTCCAACATCGCTCCGGCCCCGATGGACGAGTCGACACCCGTCCAACCCGCCGCGATTGACTCCGAGACAATGACGTCAGAGCAAATGTTGATTGACATACCCGAAGAAAGTACGGTGGACCAATCCACGTCTATGGACGTCGCCTCTATGGAACCAGCCGCTGCGCCTATCACCACGGCACCCGCTGTAGATCCACGAATATATTTGGCGACGCCGGCCGTTTTGCCGGAACCTCCGCTCATTGCTACTGTTGCCGCAGCCAGGTATAGTCTTCCCGTATGTTTTTCACAACACTTCATTTCAGCTGACAAACACGCGGCCTTAACTGCCGCCCTCCTCGCGTATAATTTTCCGCCACCGCCGCCTGGTATGGTGTTCCCCGAGCATCAATGGAAAGATTTCCCCGAAGCGTTGAAAGAACGAATACAAGAAATTTTGTTGCCGCAACCGACATTGATCGCTCCGGCCCCGCAAGTAGCTCAAATGGCTCCAGCAATGGCCCAACCCGTCACGCAACCACCGGCTCCGTTACCGCCGCCGGTCATATCGCAACCGCAAACGATCCCGCAACCGCCGCAACCAGCGATTCTACCGCCGCCGACGGCGCCTGTGGATGTCCAAACCCCACAGGCATCCAGCACGTCCGTGCCGGCTTTAGATCGTTATGGTAATCCCATCCGAAGACCCGGCCGGTATGAACATTCCATCAAACGAAAACAACAGCTTCAAGACGAATCGGCGTACCGCAAATCTCACAAGACAAAAACATCGGACGAACCGAGTACACGGCGCACGCCGCCACCCAGCACCTCGCGTGCTGAGCGCGGCCGAACGCCCAGTGAGCGCACCACTCGACGCCGTGAACAACGCGATAAGCAAAGAACCCGCGAAGAAGCCGAACGCTCTTCGCACGCTACGTCAACGCCGAAACCCAAACGCGATTCTTCCAAGACAGCAGCGTCGGCAACGTTACCGCCGCCTGATTGCAAACCAGACAGCCACCGTTCACACCATGAGTCCCCTTCTCGTGATGACCGCCACCGAAAAGACACGAAACAAACCCCAGCAACCGGCAGGGATAGCCGCCAACACGAACGCCGCGATGACGCACCGCCGCATCGTACTCAGAGCGAACAAACCCGTAAGGTGCACACAACGGGTTTCTATGAAGAACACTATCGCCACGGTTTCCGCCGTTCACCTACGAAATTAACCGACTATATTAGCCCCTTGCACCGAGACGCCGAAATCCAGCGCCGCCTGGAAGCTCTAAAGAATCCGCCAAAAGATGAATTTAAAGCTCCACTCCCGCCGCCTCCTATGGACGTGGAGCCCGCAACGCCCTCGACTACGCCTACGGTAACGTCGCAGCCGCCCACGGCTCCGACAACCGCCATAACGACCGCAGTAACCCACACCACGTCGCTGCCGCCTACGGCCCCGACGTCGGCTCCGGTTACCGCGGTCACACAGCCGCAAATGATCATCACCACCAAACCGGTCCTTGGAGTTCCGTTGCCACCAAGTTCCGCGCCAGCAATCAAGCCCCGGTTGCCTAGCGAGGCTACGCACTTGCCGAACTATACGCGATTCCGTACTACCGATAAGCCGCATGCTGTTACGATTGCCACGCCGGGCTATCCGCCACATATTGACCCGGCCGTTGAATTCTTCTCACCGCGCACGATGCACGAGATGGTGCTGATCAATTTTTTCGGGCGCCTTCGCATTCACATCATTATGCCGGTGCACATACGCGCCACGAACGCCTCGTTGGCGCTGTATCAGTATTTCCGCGACCACTACCGCCCCTCGTACGTAGAACAGCAACCACCGATCTCGCACGCCGTTGCCACGGTAATATTGAAATGGGTCGCCAGTCTTTGGGCCGAGGAGCTCGGCGTCGTTGACGCCGTTCACACCGCCCATTTGACGCTTTTCCTCTACGAAGCTCGCGGCCTGGACAATCCCTCGTGCCTGCTCCAAGCCTACAACACCGCTGTCGGACTCGTCGACAGCTGGATGGCTTACCCAGACTACGCACCGTTTCCACAGCCGCCCGAACTCGCCGACGTCCGAAAAATTTATTTACAATACCATAGCGAGACGGATCGCCCCGCGCCCCTGCTGCGTCGGCACGATTTCTCTGCCCGGTGGAATCTTTTACCACCGCGACCGTTGCCGCCGACAGGGACGCCGTCCGACAAACCGTCGTTAATCGCGACTCAGTTACCAGCGCCAGGCGTTAACCCGCTATCGCCGCTCCCGCCTCAAATGTCAACCTCGTCGTCTCGCCGCCGGGATACCTCTGACTACGGTCGATCCCGCTATTCTCGTAACTACCGCTTTGACGGCCACGAAGATCCATACGATCCCCACGGCTACCACATCGAACGCCAACGAGAAAGAGAAAGAGAACGAGAACGAGACCGCCGCGATCCGCAACGAACTCACCGTTCAGCGTCCGACACCCGTTATCGCCGCCGCCACTGACCACGAGCTTTTGTACAGTAACTTTGTTTTTTCTTTTTCGTTGTTGTTGTTTTCTCTTAACCTCATTTTTTCACACCGGTTGTTTATTTTTCTAATCTCGTTCGTGCTTTATTTTGTACTAGTGATCCCAGCGCACGTGCAGCCGACGCTGCAAACACACAGTAAGTTGACCGCCGGTGGCCCGCTACACGCCCCCACTTGCCCCGTTTTGTCCGTACACTCCGCCGCTGGGCTTATGGCCGCTGCCCCAAAAATCGGCTCAAACTACCCCAACAACTCCGCCGGCCCCGCTGTGTGACGCCGAAGAATCTTCGGCAACCCCGGCGACGGCCTGTAGTGGCGGAGCCCTTCCCCTTGCACGTTCTTTTTGGTATTTCTTGACGATCGCTTAGGGCGATCTACTGCAAGGGGGGAGGGGTGTTGTAGTGTGTTTTCCGCCGATTTTTCATTATTTGTCAAATTACGTCATAGGCCCGCAGGTGGCAAGTGGAGAGAGCAACGCGGATCACTGGTGGCCATCTTACTGTAGCGCACGTCGGTACGCGTGCGCTGGCCTCTCTCTTATATAATTCGTTGCGTATACTTTACGTGTATTTTATTTTTCCTTTACTAGTTGTGTGCCCCGCCGGCCACCACTAGTACGCATTAGCCGCCTCCCACCACGTCTCTTTCGTCTTTGCTCGCCCGTGCGTGGGAGTAGAATTAATATAGTCATTTTTATTTTGGTCTCGCCCGTAACGTTTTGGTCACGTAAGTTTTCGTACGTTTTTGTATAATAATAAATAGGTAGGAGAACCCCTTTATTTTTAGTAAGTGAGGAAAGAAGGGAGACAATTAAAGAAACTAGGTTTTCTTCAATTGTTGGGAATAATTATCATTGTTGGGGTTTAAGTTCTAGTAATTAAGTTATCGGGTAAACGTGGGTGTGGGACGCACGTACATTAAGGCCGCAACCTTGGAATCCCAATCCTGCATCACGCCACATCATCCCCGACCGCAAACCAAGATATAACAAGCTTGCTTCTGCAGGTCATGTGACCTTGGTCACGTGATGTAGGGTGGCTCCGCCCCTTTCATGTACTTTAATGTGTGCATATCCTTAACTGTACACCCCATAGGGTCCAGCATAACTACTCACTAAAATGCGTCCGCCTGACTCGAACATTAAAAATTGATGACGCGACAACTCAGAGCACGAAAATTCTGAAATTTTGACCTTAAAACCTAAATCTTTTGCAAACTGCGCACATGTAATTTTGTCTCATTAATTTTTTTTATTCTAAAAATAGAAATTTCCTCATGCAAATATTAATAATTGATAATTAACGCCGAGCTTATAACAACCTTATATTAGCACAATATAACGGGATTGTAGATTTTTTCTCACTATCCTAAGCATTAGGACAAAATATCTTGGATTTTGGAAACGAGGGTAGTGATGGTGTATATTCATGGTTGACCTTGTTCGAGGGTTTGACTGGCTCACGGAATGTTACACATTTGAGTCAAATTGATTTTGGAACTGTGCCAGGGTAGAATCCTCAAGGAAGGGTTATTTCTGTGCTGGCTTCGGACCCTGAATACACCCCCCTAAATTCCTGAACCAAGCACATGCACGTGGTTCTGTTGGTCCTAGGGATATTGGGGGTTTGAGTTTTCACGGAGCCTTATTTTTCTGTTGTACCAGCCACTAGTACTTAAGAATACAAGGCTGATGAGTACGCTGTAGTGAAATCCTCGTCAAAAAACTCGGAGGGGTACTGTAGCTGAACTTGGGGTCCTGACTGCACCAGAACAGTTTCAGAACCACACCCTCGTATGTGGCTCCGCTAGCCCTTGAGAGGTGGAGGGTTTGAGTTTTTATGAAGCGTTATTTTTCTGATGTACCAGCCACTAGTACTTAAGAATACAAGACTGATAAGTACGCTGTAGTGAAATCCGTGTCAAAAAAGTCGGAGGGGTACTGTAGCTGAAGTTGGGGCCCTGACTGCACGAGAACAGTTTCTGAACCACACCCTTGTATATGGCTCCGCTAGCCCTTGGGAGGTAGAGGGTTTGAGTTTTCATAGAGAATTATTTTTCTGTTGTACCAGCCACCAGTACTTAAGAATACAAGACTGATAAGTACGCTGTAGTGGAATCCTCGTCAAAAAGGTCGGAGGGGTACTGTAGCTGAACTCAAGGCCCTGAGTGCACCACAACAGTTTCTGAACCACACCCTCATATGTGGCTGCGCTAGCTTTTGGGAGGTGGAGGGTTTGAGTTTTTATGAAGCATTATTTTTCTGATGTACCAGCCCCTAGTATTTAAGAATACAAGACTGATAAGTACACTGTAGTGAAATCCTCGTCTGAAAAGTTGGAGGGGTACTGTAGCTTAACTTGGGGCCCTGACTGCACCACAACAGTTTCTGAACCACACCCTTGTATATGGCTCCGCTAGCCCTTGGGAAGTGAAGGGTTTAAGTTTTTATGGAGCGTTATTTTTCTGTTGTACCAGCTAGGAGGATCTAAAAAATACAATATTGATAAGTACGCTGTAGCCAAATCCTCATCAAAGAGTCGGAGGGGTACTGTAGCCGCACTTGCAGCCCCTGACTGGACCACAGCAGTTTCCAAACCACACCCTTGTATGCAGCTGTATTAGCCCTTGGAAGGCTCAGGGTTCGAGCCCTATGTTTGGACATACCATATTGGTAAGGCGTATCCATACGTCAAGTGTCGATGCGAGAAATGAATTGCTATAGCGTCACTTTAGCAGCATGCAGTCTATAAACCTTTACTTCATTTAAATCACTAAATGTGTCACATTTTTCCCAATTAATATTTCAAAAGAAGCTCGATTAATTACCCGCAAGGGCGTCGACAGGATAGACGAAGGAGGTTATGGTTTTATATTTAGCTAATCAACATCATATTATGTTAATGATGATAATCTATTCTCGAAGTGATTCTAGCCACATCAACAAATGAACAATGCTACGGAGGATAGGTAATTCCACGAACTTGGTCAATGTTATACTTTTAAAAATTGCCTTTTTCAGGGCTTATAGCCAAATTATCGAAAAAATCTCAATCAGTTCGCTATATTTGTCGCTGGGAACGATATTTTTGGCATTGTTATGTTGTTGTTTGTACGTTATGTTAACTAGGAGGCGGGCTTTCCGAGTCAATTCTAGTCGTCAATATCACGCAATTTTACAGCAAATCATTTTCGCGGATATTATCCAAGTATTTTTTAGTGGTATAGTTACGGGCTTGTTTGTTTTGTCGCCCGATTTGTCATCGATTTGGTGGTTAAATACGGCGTGTGGGGCGTTGGCCAGCGGGGCTTGGTTTTTGTACAGTTTTTCGGCAAATTTACTGGCTTTCAATAGGTAAAATATTCGTCGAACATTCGCATTGAAAACGTATAAATTTTTTTAGATTTGTACACATTGTTTATAACGACAAAGTTGATCAAATATTTTCCCCGAAATTAACGGCAAAGTATTTAGTCGTACTGTACATTTATAGTTTTTTGTGGATATTGGTATTGATATCGCCGCCGATCGGCATAAAATTTAGCTCGAATCACAATACGTACGTATGCAACAAACTGGACAAATATTGTTTTTGGATGTCCAGGGCTGCCTTAGTATTTGATTGGATCAACGTCGCTTGTATATGCGTATTTTATACAATTTTGTGCATAAAAGTTCGCTTCGAGGTAAAAAATGACGCTAATTGTGTAACAGTTCTCGCAGCCCTGGTCTACAACTGGCTGTACAGCCCAGCATGGCCTGATCAAGTGCAGCAGTGCCTGTCACAAAAATCCAGGTCTGGGGCCGTGACTTGGGAGAGAAACATCAAGTCCACGGGCACCATGGCAGCATGCATGCCCCCCGAGGGAAGTGCGACACCCTTGTCATAACATCCGCCCCCCCCTGCTGAGGCAGGCAAGGCACCCCTGGTATAGTCACCATGTAATGGTTCTCACACACTGGGTGGTAGTGCTGGTCTTCGACTGACTGCACAGCCCAGCATGGCCTGATTCAGTGCAGCAGTACCCATCACAAAAATCCAGGTCTGGGGCTGTGACTTGGGAGAGAAACATCAAATCCATAGGTTTAGAGGAGAATGCACAATGCCAGCACGTGGGCCTTGTGACATTCCCCTCACAACATCCCTCCCCCTACTGAGGCAGGCAAGGGGCCCCCTGCTATGGTCACCATCAGACATGCACAGCAAGAATTTTCGAGGGGGGGGCCCATGGATTTTTTTCAGGGGGATAGGGGGGGTGGGTGAGCAAAAAAGCAAAAAAAGTTCTGCAAGCCTGTTTTTCATGCAAAATATGCACAAAAATCATCAAAAAAATTGTCTTGAAAAAGTTCAGGAGGGGGCGGTCAGGGTCTCAGGTATGGGGGTTACCCCCCTATGTGCACTTATGAATACAACATATGTAACAGAACAATATGGATAAGCGTCATTTCGGCAGTAATCCTACTACTTTGCTCAGGCTTTCTACAACTTTTACCAAATTTCGACTGGAGTGGGGTTTGAACTGTGAGTTTGCGAGTCTCTGGGCTGTAAGGTTTAACCCAAAAATGGTGATGAAACAAGAACGTTAAGCCAAATCGCTAAACGTCCTGTTCCTCAATATAATGCTGAAAAGTAGTACATATGCAAGGCGGAATTAGTAGGCCACATAGTTGAATCAAAGACTCTGCCTCCAAATCCAAGTTACAGTAACCACTTAAAATGGTCCACATGTGCATTGTTCCATATTTTCTTGCTGATCACTTTCAAAAGTGACACAAAAATGCAAGTCACAATTATCCAAATCATGGGCGGGTGTAATATCAAGTCCATTAAGTCTCAAAAAAGAGCATGTAGAATGTAGCTGGCAACATCTTTAATGTGTCAAACAATGTGGTAATCTCGATCTCTGAGCTGTCCAGAAATATCACTAAATCTTCTGTTCTAAAAAGTAGTTAAAATAAGAGCATAAGCAAGGCGCAATTAGTAGGCCATATTTGAATTAAAGACTCCGCCTCTAAATCCAAGTTACAGTAACTACTCAAAATGGTCCACATGTGCATTGTTCCATATCTTCTTGCTGATCACTTTGAAAAGTGACACAAAAATGCAAGTCACAATTATCCAAATCATGGGCGGGCGTAATATCAAGTCGGTTAAATCTTAAAATAGAGCATGTAAGATGTAGCTGGCAACATCAATAATGTGTGAAATTCAAACAATGTGGTAATCTCGATCTCCGAGCAGTCCAAAAATATCGCTAAATCTTCTGTTCTGAAAAGTAGTTAAAATAAGAGCATATGCAAGGCGCAATTAGTAGGCCACCTAGTTGAATCAAAGACTCCGCCTCCAAATCCAAGTTACAGTAACCACTTGAAATGGTCCACATGTGCATTGTTCCATATCTTCCTGCTGATTACTTTCAAAAGTGACACAAAAATGCAAGTCACAATTATCCAAATCATGGGCGGGCGTAATATCAAGTCGGTTAAATCTTGAAATAGAGCATGTAAGATGTAGCTGGCAACATCAATAATGTGTGAAATTCAAACAATGTGGTAATCTCGATCTCTGAGCTGTCCAAAAATATCGCTAAATCTTCTGTTCTAAAAAGTAGTTAAAATAAGAGCATAAGCAAGGCGCAATTAGTAGGCCACATAGTTGAATCAAAGACTCCACCTCCAAATCCAAGTTACAGTAACCACTTAAAATGGTCCACATATGCATTGTTCCATATCTTCTTGCTGATCACTTTCAAAAGTGACACAAAATGACCTTCTCCGAATCATCGAAATATTGTCCGCCGTATAATCAATCTTTCCAACTTCAGATCAAAAATTGCAGCAAGACCTTGAATCAAATGCGTCAAATTAAAAGCGAAATCAAAGTTGTCTACCAATCGCTTTTGATATGCTTATCATCCGTAACTTATATCGTCGTCTTTTTCCTACCGATCGAAAAAAATAAATTATTAACGGTGATCGATCATTCGATATGGATTTGCCTTTCGGGGACGAATTCGTTAATTTTGTTAACTATGAATAGGTAATTAAAAAAAAAAAAAATTAGCATAATTTAATATAAAAATTTTAATTTTAGCACGATGAAAGATCAATTTAGAATGGTAATTAATAAGAGGAGAAAACGCGCGGTGACTGTTATTTCGACGAGGATTAAAGATTAAATTTGATTTTTTACAGTAATTATGTATGTTGAAATAAAAAATTGACAAAACTTTGGTACTTTTTAAGGAAAATTCATTTTTTTCAAAACTTTATTTTATATAAAATTAATCTGTGATGCAAGAAATATGTACATGAGTATGTAAAAGTGTTACAGTTTTGTGTTCAAAGTGAATTTTTTAAATTTTGAAAATTAAATTTGTTTAAAATTTGAAAAATTTTAAAAACTGCTTTTTAAACTTTAAAATTTGAAATTAAAATGTCAAAAAGATTAAAAATTTACATATTAAGGCTTCAAACACAAATTTTAAGTATTTTTAATTATATTTTAAACTTCTAAAATGCAAAAATTTGAGTTTTCAGGCTTTGGGCAAAAATTTAAATTTTTAAAAACTATTTTTGCTTTTTAAACATATTTTGAAATTTTAAAAATGAAAATTTTTTGCAGACTACTTGAAAATGATCAAAAATTCAAGTTTTCATGTGTTTTATGCATTTAAAAACAATTTTTTTTCAGTTTTTGAGCTATTTATGCATTTTTCAATATTTAAAATCATTTTTATAATTTTTTAAATAAAAAATTTCTACAATAAAAAATGTAGAAATGAAATTTTTTTGAGCATTTTAAAACTATTTTTCCTTTTTATATTTTTTAAAACTATTTTTAAGCTTTGAAAATTAAAAAAACTTGTGTCCATAAAATGTTAAAATTATTAAAAATTTAAATTTCATAAATTTTGGAAAATTTTTCTTTAAAATTTTATAAATTTTTTCTTTTTTCATTTTTCTTTTGAAAAATCTTTAAAAATGATAATTTTTGTTCAAAAAAACTTTGAAATTTAATCCGAATAATGAAAAGAAAAATTAATTAAATCAAAAATTTAACTTTTTATGTCTATAATAGAAATTTTCATTTTTCAACTATTTCTACTATAAAATATTTAAATGATCAAAAATTCGAGTTTTTAAAATTTTTTATGTAAAAATGGGAAATTTTTTTTTAAAATTATTTTTTAAAATTTCAAAATAAGTTTTTTTCCAAAAAATTTTTTTAATTAAAAAATTTTTAAAATTCGCTCTGAACAAAAAACTGTTGAAAATTTAAAATTCAAATTTTAAATGTTTGAATTTTCTTCTTCTTCTTCTTCCTCTTTTTCTATGCCCAAATTTTCTAAAATTGAATGGCTTTGTTGTCGAAATTGCCTGGAATTTCTGACTCCTTCGTTGGCCAAACGTAAAACTTCCAATTCGAAATTTTCCCGCCAAAATGGTTCCATGGCGTTCATTTTTTCTCCAATCAATAAAACTGTAAAAAAATTGATTTTCAGGTACAAAATTTCAAAAAAGTTTACTGTAGCTCAAATTTTTCAAACTTTCAAATATAAATTTTCCCGCCAAAATGGTTCCATGGCGTTCATTTTTTCTCCAATCAATAAAACTGTGAAAAAATTGATTTTCAGGTACAAAATTTTAAAAAAGTTTACTGTAGCTCAAATTTTTCAAACTTTCAAATCGAAATTTTCCCGCCAAAATGGTTCCATGGCGTTCATTTTTTCTCCAATCAATAAAACTGTAAAAAAATTGATTCTCAAGTACAAAATTTAAAAAAGTTTACTGTAGCTCAAATTTTTCAAACTTTCAAATATAAATTTTCCCGCCAAAATGGTTCCATGGCGTTCATTTTTTCTCCAATCAATAAAACTGTGAAAAAATTGATTTTCAGGTACAAAATTTTAAAAAAGTTTACTGTAGCTCAAATTTTTAAAACTTTCAAATTGAAAATTTCCCGCCAAAATGGTTCCATGGCGTTCATTTTTTCTCCAATTAATAAAACTATGAAAAAAATTGATTTTCAGGTACAAAATTTTTAAAAAGTTTACTGTAGCTCAAATTTTTCAAACTTTCAAATCGAAATTTTGCCGCCAAAATGGTTCCATGGCGTTCATTTTTTCTCCAATTAATAAAACTATGAAAAAAAGTTGATTTTCAGGTACAAAAAATTTAAAAAGTTTACTGTAGCTCAAATTTTTCAAACTTTCAAATCGAAAATTTCCCGCCAAAATGGTTCCATAGCGTTCATTTTTTCTCCAATCAATAAAACTGTAAAAAATTGATTCTCAGGTACAAAATTTAAAAAGTTTACTGTAGCTCAAATTTTTCAAACTTTCAAATCGAAAATTTCCCGCCAAAATGGTTCCATGGCGTTCATTTTTTCTCCAATCAATAAAACTGTAAAAAAAGTTGATTTTCAGGTACAAAATTTTAAAAAAGTTTACTGTAGCTCAAATTTTTCAAACTTTCAAATCGAAATTTTTCCGCCAAAATGGTTCCATGGCGTTCATTTTTTCTCCAATCAATAAAACTGTAAAAAATTGATTCTCAGGTACAAAATTTAAAAAGTTTACTGTAGCTCAAATTTTTCAAACTTTCAAATCGAAAATTTCCCGCCAAAATGGTTCCATGGCGTTCATTTTTTCTCCAATCAATAAAACTGTAAAAAATTGATTTTCAGGTACAAAAAATTGAAAAAGTTTACTGTAGCTCAAATTTTTCAAACTTTCAAATCGAAATTTTCCCACCAAAATGGTTTCATAGCGTTCATTTTTTCTCCAATCAATAAAACTGTAAAAAAATTGATTTTCAGGTACAAAATTTCAAAAAAGTTTACTGTAGCTCAAATTTTTCAAACTTTCAAATATAAATTTTCCCGCCAAAATGGTTCCATGGCGTTCATTTTTTCTCCAATCAATAAAACTGTGAAAAAATTGATTTTCAGGTACAAAATTTTAAAAAAGTTTACTGTAGCTCAAATTTTTCAAACTTTCAAATCGAAAATTTCCCGCCAAAATGGTTCCATGGCGTTCATTTTTTCTCCAATCAATAAAACTGTAAAAAAAGTTGATTTTCAGGTACAAAATTTTAAAAAAGTTTACTGTAGCTCAAATTTTTCAAACTTTCAAATCGAAATTTTTCCGCCAAAATGGTTCCATGGCGTTCATTTTTTCTCCAATCAATAAAACTGTGAAAAAATTGATTTTCAGGTACAAAATTTTAAAAAAGTTTACTGTAGCTCAAATTTTTGAAACTTTCAAATTGAAAATTTCCCGCCAAAATGGTTCCATGGCGTTCATTTTTTCTCCAATTAATAAAACTATGAAAAAAATTGATTTTCAGGTACAAAATTTTTAAAAAGTTTACTGTAGCTCAAATTTTTCAAACTTTCAAATCGAAATTTTGCCGCCAAAATGGTTCCATGGCGTTCATTTTTTCTCCAATTAATAAAACTATGAAAAAAAGTTGATTTTCAGGTACAAAAAATTTAAAAAGTTTACTGTAGCTCAAATTTTTCAAACTTTCAAATCGAAAATTTCCCGCCAAAATGGTTCCATAGCGTTCATTTTTTCTCCAATCAATAAAACTGTAAAAAATTGATTCTCAGGTACAAAATTTAAAAAGTTTACTGTAGCTCAAATTTTTCAAACTTTCAAATCGAAAATTTCCCGCCAAAATGGTTCCATGGCGTTCATTTTTTCTCCAATCAATAAAACTGTAAAAAAAGTTGATTTTCAGGTACAAAATTTTAAAAAAGTTTACTGTAGCTCAAATTTTTCAAACTTTCAAATCGAAATTTTTCCGCCAAAATGGTTCCATGGCGTTCATTTTTTCTCCAATCAATAAAACTGCAAAAAAATTGATTCTCAGGTACAAAATTTAAAAAGTTTACTGTAGCTCAAATTTTTCAAACTTTCAAATCGAAAATTTCCCGCCAAAATGGTTCCATGGCGTTCATTTTTTCTCCAATCAATAAAACTGTAAAAAATTGATTTTCAGGTACAAAAAATTGAAAAAGTTTACTGTAGCTCAAATTTTTCAAACTTTCAAATCGAAATTTTCCCACCAAAATGGTTTCATAGCGTTCATTTTTTCTCCAATCAATAAAACTGTAAAAAAATTGATTTTCAGGTACAAAATTTCAAAAAAGTTTACTGTAGCTCAAATTTTTCAAACTTTCAAATATAAATTTTCCCGCCAAAATGGTTCCATGGCGTTCATTTTTTCTCCAATCAATAAAACTGTGAAAAAATTGATTTTCAGGTACAAAATTTTAAAAAAGTTTACTGTAGCTCAAATTTTTCAAACTTTCAAATCGAAAATTTCCCGCCAAAATGGTTCCATGGCGTTCATTTTTTCTCCAATCAATAAAACTGTAAAAAAAGTTGATTTTCAGGTACAAAATTTTAAAAAAGTTTACTGTAGCTCAAATTTTTCAAACTTTCAAATCGAAATTTTTCCGCCAAAATGGTTCCATGGCGTTCATTTTTTCTCCAATCAATAAAACTGTAAAAAATTGATTCTCAGGTACAAAATTTAAAAAGTTTACTGTAGCTCAAATTTTTCAAACTTTCAAATCGAAAATTTCCCGCCAAAATGGTTCCATGGCGTTCATTTTTTCTCCAATCAATAAAACTGTAAAAAATTGATTTTCAGGTACAAAAAATTGAAAAAGTTTACTGTAGCTCAAATTTTTCAAACTTTCAAATCGAAATTTTCCCACCAAAATGGTTTCATAGCGTTCATTTTTTCTCCAATCAATAAAACTGTAAAAAATTGATTTTCAGGTACATAACTTTAAAAAAGTTTACTGTAGCTCAAATTTTTGAAATTTCCGATTCGCAATTTTCCCGCCAAAATGATTCCATGGCGTTCATTTTTTCTCCAATCAATAAAAGTGTAAAACATTGATTTTCAGGTACAAAAAATTGAAAAAGTTTACTGTAGCTCAAATTGATACTTTTCTACAGTAATTTAAAAAAATTTTTCCTCACGGAATGTATTGCCGGACGGAAGTGTTTGCGATTCAAAATTGGGCGTTTGGACGCTTCCAAAATCACCAATGTGACGTTTCAAATTGCGTTTAATTTGGGCTGAAAAAATTAATTAATTAAATATTTTCGGAAAATTTTAATTAATTTTTAATTTTAATTTTAAAAAATTAAAAATTAATCTTGAAAAATGCGACAAAATCCATGTTTTTTTAGGAATTTTAATGCGAAAATGTGCTCACTTTTGCCAAATTCAGCAATATTCGAAGACGCATTTTGTTCCATTTCTTCTGATTCGTCTTCTAAACCGCTATTCAAATTCGCAATTTGATCTTTTTTAGGTTCTTCGACACTCATGTTTAGTCTAAAAATTTAAATTCAAAATTGAGAAAAAAATTGAATTTTTAATCATTTTAAAATTTTTAAATTAAAAGTGATTTTTTAATTTTTAAATCAAAATTGATTTTAAAATTTTTAAACTAAAAGTGATTTTAAAATTTTTAAATTAAAAGTGATTTTGAAGTTTTTAAATTAAAAGTGGTTTTAAAATATTCAAATTAAAAGTGATTTTAAAATTTTTAAATTAGAAGTAATTTTAAAAATTTTAAATTAAAAGTGATTTTAAAATTTTTAAACTAAAAGTGATTTTAAAATTTTTAAATTAAACGTGATTTTGAAGTTTTTAAATTAAAAGTGGTTTTAAAATATTTAAATTAAAAGTGATTTTTAAATTTTTAAATTAGAAGTAATTTTAAAATTTTTAAATTAGAAGTAATTTTAAAATTTTTAAATTAAAAGTGATTTTAAAATTTTAAAATTAAAAGTGATTTTAAAATTTTAAAATTAAAAGTGATTTTAAAATTTTCAAATTATAAGTGATTTTAAAATTTTTAAATTAAAAGTAATTTTAGAATTTTTAAATTAAAAGTGATTATAAAATTTTTAAATTAAAGGTGATTCTAAAATTTTAAATCAGAAGTGATTTTAAAATTTTTAAATTAAAGGTGATTTTAAAATTTTTAAATTAAAAATTGGTTTTAAAATATTTAAATCAAAAGTGATTTTTAAATATTTAAATTAAAAGTTATTTTTAAATTTCTGAATTAAAAGTGATTTTAAAATTTTTAAATTCGAAGTGATTACAAATTTTTAAAATTTCAAAATTAAATGTGACTTTAAAATTTTTAAATTAGAAGTGATTTTAAAATTTTTAAATTAAGGGTGATCTTAAAATTTTTAAATTAAAAGTGATTTTAAAATTTGTAAATTAAAAGTGATTTCGAAATTTCAAATCAAAAGTGATTGCAAAATTTTTAAATTGAAGGTGATTTCAAAATTTCTAAATTAAAAGTGATTTCGAAATTTCAAATTAAAAGTGATTGTAAAATTTTTAAATTAAAGGTGATTTTAAAATTTTTAAATTAAAAGTGATTTTTTAATTTTTAAATCAAAATTGATTTTAAAATTTTTAAACTAAAAGTGATTTTAAAATTTTTAAATTAAAAGTGATTTTGAAGTTTTTAAATTAAAAGTGGTTTTAAAATATTCAAATTAAAAGTGATTTTAAAATTTTTAAATTAGAAGTAATTTTAAAAATTTTAAATTAAAAGTGATTTTAAAATTTTTAAACTAAAAGTGATTTTAAAATTTTTAAATTAAACGTGATTTTGAAGTTTTTAAATTAAAAGTGGTTTTAAAATATTTAAATTAAAAGTGATTTTTAAATTTTTAAATTAGAAGTAATTTTAAAATTTTTAAATTAGAAGTAATTTTAAAATTTTTAAATTAAAAGTGATTTTTTAATTTTTAAATCAAAATTGATTTTAAAATTTTTAAACTAAAAGTGATTTTAAAATTTTTAAATTAAAAGTGATTTTGAAGTTTTTAAATTAAAAGTGGTTTTAAAATATTCAAATTAAAAGTGATTTTAAAATTTTTAAATTAGAAGTAATTTTAAAAATTTTAAATTAAAAGTGATTTTAAAATTTTTAAACTAAAAGTGATTTTAAAATTTTTAAATTAAACGTGATTTTGAAGTTTTTAAATTAAAAGTGGTTTTAAAATATTTAAATTAAAAGTGATTTTTAAATTTTTAAATTAGAAGTAATTTTAAAATTTTTAAATTAGAAGTAATTTTAAAATTTTTAAATTAAAAGTGATTTTAAAATTTTAAAATTAAAAGTGATTTTAAAATTTTAAAATTAAAAGTGATTTTAAAATTTTCAAATTATAAGTGATTTTAAAATTTTTAAATTAAAAGTAATTTTAGAATTTTTAAATTAAAAGTGATTATAAAATTTTTAAATTAAAGGTGATTCTAAAATTTTAAATCAGAAGTGATTTTAAAATTTTTAAATTAAAGGTGATTTTAAAATTTTTAAATTAAAAATTGGTTTTAAAATATTTAAATCAAAAGTGATTTTTAAATATTTAAATTAAAAGTTATTTTTAAATTTCTGAATTAAAAGTGATTTTAAAATTTTTAAATTCGAAGTGATTACAAATTTTTAAAATTTCAAAATTAAAAGTGATTTTAAAATTTTTAAATTAGAAGTGATTTTAAAATTTTTAATTAAAAGTGATTTTAAAATTTTTAAATTAAAAGTGATTTTAAAATTTGTAAATTAAAAGTGATTTCGAAATTTCAAATCAAAAGTGATTGCAAAATTTTTAAATTGAAGGTGATTTCAAAATTTCTAAATTAAAAGTGATTTCGAAATTTCAAATTAAAAGTGATTGTAAAATTTTTAAATTAAAGGTGATTTTAAAATTTTTAAATTAAAAGTGATTTTGAAGTTTTTGAATTAAAAGTGGTTTTAAAATATTTAAATTAAAAAAGATTTTAAAATTTTTAAATTAGAAGTAATTTTAAAAAATTTTAAATTAAAAATGATTTTAAAATTTCTAAATTAAAAATGGTTTTAAAATTTTTAAATTAAAAATGGTTTTAAAATTTTTAAACTAAAAGTGATTTCAAAATTTTTGGATTAAAAGTGATTTTAAAATATTCAAATTAAAAGTGATTTTTAAATTTTTAAATTAGAAGTAATTTTAAAAATTTTAAATTAAAAGTGATTCTAAAATTTTTAAATTGAAGGTGATTTTAAAATTCTTAAATTAAAAATGATTTTAAAATTTTTAAATCAAAATTGATTTAAAAATTTTTAAACTTAAAGTGATTTTAAAATTTTTAAATTAAAAGTGATTTTGAAGTTTTTAAATTAAAAATTGGTTTTAAAATATTTAAATTAGAAGCGATTTTTAAATTTTTAAATTAGAAGTAATTTTAAAAATTTTAAATTAAAAGTGATTTTAGAATTTTTAAATTAAAAGTGATTATAAAATTTTTAAATTAAAGGTGATTCTAAAATTTTAAATCAAAAGTAATTTTAAAATTTTTTAAATTGAAGGTGATTTTAAAATTTTTAAATTAAAAATGATTTTAAAATTTTTAAATTAAAAGTGATTTTAAAATTTTTGAATTAAAAATGATTTTTAAATTTTTAAATCAAAAGTGATCTTAAAATTTTAAATTAAAAGTGATTTTAAAAATTTTAAATTAAAAGTGATTCTAAAATTTTTATATTAAAAATGATTTTAAAATTTTTAAATCAAAATTGATTTAAAAATTTTTAAACTTAAAGTGATTTTGAAATTTTTAAATTAAAAGTGATTTTGAAGTTTTTAAATTAAAAATTGGTTTTAAAATATTTAAATTAGAAGCGATTTTTAAATTTTTAAATTAGAAGTAATTTTAAAAATTTTAAATTAAAAGTGATTTTAGAATTTTTAAATTAAAAGTGATTATAAAATTTTTAAATTAAAGGTGATTCTAAAATTTTAAATCAAAAGTAATTTTAGAATTTTTTAAATTGAAGGTGATTTTAAAATTTTTAAATTAAAAATGATTTTAAAATTTTTAAATTAAAAGTGATTTTAAAATTTTTGAATTAAAAATGATTTTTAAATTTTTAAATCAAAAGTGATCTTAAAATTTTAAATTAAAAGTGATTTTAAAAATTTTAAATTAAAAGTGATTCTAAAATTTTTATATTAAAAATGATTTTAAAATTTTTAAATCAAAATTGATTTAAAAATTTTTAAACTTAAAGTGATTTTGAAATTTTTAAATTAAAAGTGATTTTGAAGTTTTTAAATTAAAAATTGGTTTTAAAATATTTAAATTAGAAGCGATTTTTAAATTTTTAAATTAGAAGTAATTTTAAAAATTTTAAATTAAAAGTGATTTTAGAATTTTTAAATTAAAAGTGATTATAAAATTTTTAAATTAAAGGTGATTCTAAAATTTTAAATCAAAAGTAATTTTAGAATTTTTTAAATTGAAGGTGATTTTAAAATTTTTAAATTAAAAATGATTTTAAAATTTTTAAATTAAAAGTGATTTTAAAATTTTTGAATTAAAAATGATTTTTAAATTTTTAAATCAAAAGTGATCTTAAAATTTTAAATTAAAAGTGATTTTAAAATTTTTAAATTAAAAGTGATTCTAAAATTTTTATATTAAAAATGATTTTAAAATTTTTAAATCAAAATTGATTTAAAAATTTTTAAACTTAAAGTGATTTTGAAATTTTTAAATTAAAAGTGATTTTGAAGTTTTTAAATTAAAAATTGGTTTTAAAATATTTAAATTAGAAGCGATTTTTAAATTTTTAAATTAGAAGTAATTTTAAAAATTTTAAATTAAAAGTGATTTTAGAATTTTTAAATTAAAAGTGATTATAAAATTTTTAAATTAAAGGTGATTCTAAAATTTTAAATCAAAAGTGATTTAAAAATTTTTAAATTAAAAATGATTTTAAAACTTTTAAATTAAAAGTGATTTTAAAATTTTCAAATTAAAAGTGATTTTTAAATTTTTAAATTAAAAGCGATTTTAAAATTTTTGAATTAAAAGTTATTCTAAAATTTTTGAATTAAAAGTGGTTTTGAAACTTAAAAAAATTCCCAAAGAACTAAAATAAAAAAAATAGAAATGAACCTAAAAATCGAAAAATGAAGAAAAACAAAAAAGTTTATCAAGAAATATAGTTCAATAAGCCAAATAAAACCTCAAAAGTAAAAAAACAAAAAAAAAACAAAAAAATAAAAAACAACATATAAATGCAAAAATTAAAAATTAGAACTAAACGAAAAAATTTTAAAACATTAAATTTTGAAAATTCCAAAATAAACTCAAAAAGAAGAACAACGAAAAAAGTCTGAAAAAATTAAAAAGAAGAGAAAAAACCTAAAAATTAAAAAATAAAAAAAAACAGAAGAAATCGAAAAAAGTCAAGAAACAACCAAAATTAAGAAAAAAAGAGAAAAAAACCCAAAATCGAGGAATAGTACTCTGCGTTGATACCACTGCTT